>APFE030814937.1:0-40865 GCA_000404065.3 Pinus taeda | reverse complement strand
ACCCTGGGAGGAACTTGCACAACACCAAGGCTCAGGTTGTAATGGTATCTTTTTTGTTTCCTTAATACAAATAAGTCCATTCTTCTCAATGATTTGTTGTTAATGAATTGTTTCATATACTCCTTGGTCTATATGTTGAATATGCTTTGTTTTATGGAATATTCAGGTGTTATGTAATCGTTTGATTTTTAGTGTATGCAGGTTTCAAAGTGAAGGAGGAGCTCATCTGGATCGACGAGGCTGGACTGCTACAACAAGTGTTGGACTTGAGGTAGGATCGAAAAACACTTGGTTTCTCATAGAATAATGCATGTTTAGAGAAGGATTGCTCTTAATTGTCATGTTTGTCACTAGAGAGTCTTAGACTCCTAGGGAGGTTAGTTTTGTCAGCAAAAATAACTCTTTCCGCATGACAATAGATAAGATTGCAAGGATCCTAAAAAACAATAAGGTTATTTCGACATCTAGTCCTCTAAATAGTATTTGAAGCTCTCTAATATCAGTAAAATAACATGTGAACCCTAGAGAGGTGAAAGGTGTTTACATCATCACATGCTCTTGTGGGACTCCGTATATTGGTGAAATTGGTCGATCAATAAATCAGAGGATCTATGAGCACACTGCCAACATAAAACATGGAAGGTCACACTCTTCCGCTTTGGTTGAACATGTAGAAAATACAAATCATCACATTTGCATCGAAGAGGCTAGGGCCATTGCAAGGATTGATCGTTTTCATCAATGTAGGTTTAGGGAGACCTTGGAAATTGAAAGGAAGCCTATAAATTTGAATAGAGATGATGGTTGGAATATTAGTAGGTGTTGAATCCCTACCTTGTCTTCCTGGTTTCTTTTCCTTTTTCTTTTGTATTTATTGATTTATTTATTTAATTAATTTTTCACAGTTTGACTATACTATTTTTAATTCAAGTTAGACCTAGAAGGCGTTTCTTTTTAATTTTCTTGTCCTGATGATGAACTAGACTAAATGGTTCGAAACGCGTTAGCAAAACTTTATCTAATGTGATTATCTTTTCAAAATTTTATGAACAAATAAAATCATATTTGTTTATTATTTTTATTAATAATATTACTAGTAATAATAATAATTGCCCCTATCATTTTTAATTTTATATAGGTTTAATTTGTTTATTACTATTTCATTTTATTTATTGCATTTAATTGTTTAATTAATTCAATTTATTACTTATCATTATTTTAGTTTAGGTGCTTCCTTTGACAGAAACAATATATTAATAATAATAATAATAAAATTTATTTAGCTATTTATCAAATATTTCTTTATTTTAAATATGTAAGATTTCTTCAAAACTAGTTGTTAAATTCTAACGACTAGTAAGCCTATCTCTACATCTATTTATTTGATGTCATGATATGGTTCCTCATCTTGTCCTCAAGATGAATCTGATGCCATGATCTAGTTCCTCATCTTGTCCTAAAGATGAACCACACTATTTAGTTCGAAACAGGTCAACGATATTTTTATTTTCTCAAATGTGATTATCACTGGAATATTTCTTTTCAATCTAGTTATGGATCACAAAAGCCTAATAGTTAGCCTTTAATAAAATACACCTACAAGTTTACCAATATGGTGGGCGGTGGATATATTCCATGTATATCAATCACATTGGTAAATGTGGTTGTAATCATGTTTTAGGTTTCTGCATTATTTTAACAAGTTTGATTGTGGTCGTGCTAGCATTTAGGTTTCTAGATTATTTTAGCAAGTTTGATTGGGACAACTATTGTGTTAACATACGGGTTCTGGTTCCTATAGCTTCATTTCCACGAATAATATCTAAAGTACCTCAAACAGATGGAGGCAAATTGTTCCTTCACAAAGAATATCTAAAAAAATTGTATGGATATGTACTCAAATGTTCTAATGGATATGACAATAATAGTTTACCATTTAGTTCCAAATTCTTGAACGTAATGGATCCCTGACGTGAAAATAATAATCTTGGGTGGAGTGTGATCCAAGCAAACTTACCATATAAGAAGTGCACTTGGATATGGGTCTCAACGGGCGGTATCTGAGGTCAACTTAATTTCACAACAAATGACTGGGGAATGTAGAATGTCCTAGAAATGATGACAGAAAGAGATGTCCTACGCAGCAACACATGGTCAGTGCACACCTCCATAAATTTTAACGGTGAAGTTTCATATGCCACAAGACTTGTGGAAGAAAATGATTAGGATGAGAGGATTGCAAAGGCAGACGATCATGGTGGGAAATCATTTTCCAAAATAATAAGAAGAGAGGTGAATTGGAATGGGGACATAAATGTTATAGAGATGGGATCAAGGGATACAACAAGATGCAAGAAAATGGAGAAAAGATTCTTAGAATGGAATTATTCAAAAGTTTTTTTTTTTTAAATATTTTCAGCTCATATTATACAATTATTATTATTATCCAATTTTAAGGTCACAGCCAAGCCAGACACAAAATTGATGTATGAGAGCCCCTTGTTTGTGGGACAAGGGACCCACTTCCATGCAGCAATTTCACTGTTAATTCTATGAAGGCATACATACTCTAACCCCCTCTAGTTTTGAACCTATGACCTCGTAGGAGGAAACACATGATCTTAACCATTAGGCCCACTCAAGTTGTATACACACTAATCCCATAAGTGAAGTTCTTGGCAAGGAAGAAACCAAATTTGAGAATTGTGTTACAATGTTTTTTCTTTTTTCTTTTTTTTCTTTTTTCTTTTTTACTTTTGGTTCACGGATACCCGTGGTCACTGGGTAGCCGCTACGTCTAGGGTTTTTTAATACTGAGTGGACCCCACTCGAAGGGGATCAACATCGCTCAGCCTATTTATTGACTTGACCCCAAGAGCTTTCGGGAATTGACCCTGTGACCTCCTGATTGGCAATGCATTGATTTGACCGATTGAGCTAACTGTTGGGGCTACTGCGTTACAATGTTATAGAAAAATGCAAGCCAAAGCATCGAGCAGTGTGTTTATTATTTTCAAATCCAAGCGCAAAACCCCTAAAACCCGATTAATTTGTAAAAATCTAGTGTTGTCAAATTTACCCCGCAGTGCCCATGAGCACAGTACTAATTCTACCCATCTTCTCTATCGATTTTCCAAATTATGAGAAGAAAGACGAGTCTTGCAATTATGTGTTGACTTAAACTTCTACCTCGTTATTGTTCAAAAGTGTAGTATTAGACTGAAAGAGGCCTCTAGGTTTCTTTACATTCATGTAATAATGCATGTCAAAAGTTCAAAAAAGACCCTGATCCATCTCTACTATCATCTTGTTGTCATTAGGCTTGCATTTTATCTTCAACTAAGCTGCATAATTTGTATCCAAGGATGGATCCATATCTCCTTTTCTTATAAAATTGTAAAGCCTGTTGCTTAAGAAGGTACAATGGGACATCCCTATAGGGTGGGAACCTCCGAGTATAACGCCATTTTGACTTTTTTCCAAAAAATCTAGCAGTGGGAGTGTTATGAATAGTTTGGAAATAGATGTAGTACCATAAAAAATTTAGGCACCCAATTTCATAAAGCTTGACAGTTGTAACCTGGATTTCCAAAAACAAATCTACTATATTTTATCAAAATATTAGTCTTACCGGATTGAACCATGAGACATGTGGGAACCAAATCTCTTCACCTAACATTTAGACCACATCCTAAAAATATCTATCATTGTTGAAAAATTTTATATGAAATTTGCAGTTTAGGAGGAATTCTCGTAAAAGCTTCATTCTAGATAGACATTGGTCCATCTCTGTGGGCCCACCCAACTATTTGCATCATTTAATTAAGCATCATCCCTTGTGACAAGTGCAAGAACATCAGTGCATGATACAATGCCCAAGCACTGGGGGACAATCGTTGCCATATTGTATGAGGCACACGCTCAAGTCCAAAATCCCGCATATGGATGTGTTGTGCAGATTTTTGCCTTGAAGCAACAGATGCGAGTTTTCAAACACAGCTGGAATTCCTGCAAACATGACTTATGAGTCACAGGTTATCCATTTCCACATCGTCCTTCGTGAATTATGCACCCATGTCTTTTTCATTGTACAGTGATTATGATCCAATGGTTTGACAAAAATTGAAGAGAATAAAAGGTGGAGCAGAGATTTCTCTTCTTAGTATTACGAATCAGTTAAATTAGATTATATTGGAAACATCACTAATGAATGACTGTAATGAAACTCGACTTAAACTGGACTAACTGAAATTGAACTAGGACACTTTGAGGGACGGTTTTAACACCTAACAGGTGGTTGAAATTAGATTCTCTGATGCTCCCCCTTAATTTCAACCACATAAAATTTAATTAACATACTTGTTGGTCTATGTCTCAACTAGGCTTAGAATTTAAAAAATTGACTTCAACGACATTTACTCTTCTTCTTCTCTTTTTCTGGATCCTATAGCCTCTAAATTGTTTCAGCTTTTTCTCTTTGTTTTATCCTTCAAACCTCACTTTCTTCATTTGTTGGTGCAGATCTTCTATTCTTCCAGGTTGTCTAAGCAAATCTTGGACTTCTTCAAAAAACAACTTGTATGTGGTTTGTTGCCACATATTATCTTTTGTAGTGCGCTTTTCATCACCAATCTTCTGCAACATAAGACCATAATACAATTTCATCTCTTCGTGACTCCAATACCTGAAAATTCATTAATTTGTTCATGATGCATGATGTCTTCAACATTCATTTCTGCAGCTTCTATGCAAACCTCATCAAGGCATGGTGTTGCAAGCGAGGCTTCAACAAAATTTAATTCTTCTTCATAATCATTATGTTTACCTGCACATTGAAAATCAACATTGGAATTAAAAATATTTACATAACCACATTGGTTCTATTCCTTCTTCATTGTAATGAGAGATTTCCAATGTTGCACTTCTAGCTCTGCTTTTGTCTGTGTCTCTGTTTTCTCTTTATGGGCTTCCTTCTTTGCCTCTTCCTATGTTTCTATCTCTATCTCTTTAACTTCTTTACTAACATGTGCTGTTATAAACAAGTTATCTTCCATTGAGTCAATTGGGCTTTTCTCATTGAATAACACCATGTCTATATGATGATTTTGTTGCATTACCCGCAACCATTCATCATTAGCCAATAATTCTTCATCAAAATTTACATTAGAAATAATAATTGTTGGATTCACCATAGCATTGACTGTAGAAATTTATGAATAATATGACACTTATTCAACCGAGATTATCCTGATTATACACTATTGCAGAATACATGCATAATACATAATCTCATCTACGTTGATCATCAATTTAGCAGTATTCAGAAACATACACATGTGCACATAGAAGCATCAAACACATGTATCAACACAGTATGTATCTCGGGGAAAGAATCTCATTAAAAACCCCAAACTATCTGTATATTATATGATTGAGAACATGTAACAAACATAGTACAATACTCCTCACAAGTACTTAGTACTATCTCCACCTGTTACACACAATACAGCTCAGATCTGATCTCCAAATCACCTCTGTTGCTTGCCTGCCTCCACTGCACAATCCTGCAACAACAATAATTGATAACCAAACTTGTTCCAAGTTATTTTTACCTTGGAAAATCACTCACACTGGAAATCATGTGAGCACAAGCTATAATCATTTGTTCTTGGCCACAATTCTCATTGGCATAACTCAATCCCACTGATTGTGCAAGATATCATGCACACCTATAGTCACAACTGATAGTAATCTCAATCTCTAACACCTGTCTCCATGGAACTGTACATGCACTGAGTTAACTGATGTATTCTTCAGTTGCATTATGAGTTAATAATTAGTGAATTAATTAATAAATAATTCACACAACTCATCACTTAGTCTATTTTCCAGTTAGACTAAATACAACCAGTTCAACCAAGGTCAAATGGAACACAACTCCATCAACTCCACCCCAGCTTCACTAACCTCAACAAGTTAGTCCAACTGAAGTCCTGCACGCAATAGCTCAGTCACCCATAGGTAACCACGCTATTACCGTGTGTCAGCTGCATGTGCCACATCGTAGCCCAACTGAGGTGCTCCAGAGAATAAGATAAATTTTATAGTCTAAATATTATTATGAGCTAATAATATTTGACTGCTCTATATTTAGACTTGACAGTGTCACCGTGTTTGTCTAAAAATAGAAGTCCATCTATTTTTTCCAACTTGACCAATCATCCATAAACAACATCCTGCAACTCATAGACATGATCCATATGTCTAAAAATAGACTTTGTGCCATAATTTGCCTCCAGGCCCACTTAGTGAAGGCGACTCCTTTCCACTAAGCTCCATCATCTTGTTGCATTCTCAACACTCCCTCTCAACAAGATATGGATTATCAGCAACCCCTATCCTGCCTTGGTGGTATTCGAATTTTCTCCTGGTGAGCGCCTTCGTCAAGATATCAACATCCTAATCCTCCGTTGGAATCTATGAAAGTAACATGATTCTCCATTGCACACAATCTCTGATATGATGATACTTGATGTCAATATGCTTAGATCTATCATGAAATACAGGATTTGCCGAGATTTTAATGCAACTCTGACTATCACAGTAAATCATAGTAGGCTCTAAATGAGAACCGAACAAACCGACCAGAATCTTCCTCATCCATATAGCCTCGCATGCAGCCAAACTTTCTGCCATACACTCGGCCTCTGCTGAACTGAGTGCCACGGATCTCTGCTCTGACCTGATACTGAAGACCCCTCCTGATGTGCTCTTTCTGTCCGTTGGGCTTCCTGCCCATCTGCATCTGTGAAGCCACATAGCTTCACCTCATCCTCCTGTCTGTACCACAACCCATATCCCGATGTGCCTCTTAAATAACGCAATACATGCTTTCCCGCCTTCCAGAAGAGCTTGGTTGGCTTAATCATAGCTTGTGAAAGCTGGTTAACAGCATAGCATATATCAGGTCATGTATTGACCAGATACATAAGCGACCCCACCAACTGTCGATAAACAGTGGCATCCACTTCTTCTATCGAAGTGGCATCCTCCTTCCTCCAACCTCCAGGAAGAGGAGTATCAACAGGCTTGCAGCCATGAAGTTGAACTTCTCCAGTATCTCCCAAGCATACTTTCCCTGAGAAACAAATAGTCCATCACTGTGCTTCTAGATTTCCAATCCCAGGAAATAATGAAGGAGGCCCAAGTCCTTCATCTCAAAATCCTTAGCAAGATCATCCTTGCATGAAAGTATCAACAGCTCATCACCCGTTAGAATCAAATCATCTACATACAGTACAATGATAAGCAACTTACCCTCCACCACAATCTGGTATAGGTTAGGATCCGCCTCAGTCTTAGAGAATCCAAGTCCAATGAAATATCTATCTATCCGTGTGTACCAAGCACGTGGTGCTTGTTTCAACCCATACAGTGCTCTCTTTAGCCTACACACTTGCAACTCACTGCTGAAGATCTCAAACCTTTGGGATACTCAATGTACACCTCCTCCTCAATGACTGCATTGAGGAACGCAGTCTTCACATCCATCTGATGAATGTGCCATCCCATCTACGCTGAGAGAGCAAGAATCATTTGTATGGAAGAATACCTTGCGACAGGTGCAAAGGTCTCCTCATAATCGATCCCCTCTATCTGTGAAAAGCCTCAGGCAACAAATCTTGCCTTATACTTCTCCACACTCTCGTCAGCTGCCTGCTTAACTTTGTAGATCCATCTCGAACCCACCACTGATTTCCTTTCCGATCTTGGGACAATCTCCCATACACTATTTCTGAAAATCAAATCATACTCTTCCACCATGGCATTTACCCATGCGGGATCCTCCACAGCTTCCTCGAAAGACGATGGCTCAGTCATGACACATTTTCTCATAAGAGCCATGTATCCAGTGTACCGATCAGGTGACTGTCTCTGCCTGTATTGGGCTGTAGGTGGTCCTACAAATTTCTCTGCATCTTGAGCCAGTCGCTCAGCTTCTGTCAAGTGCTTTTGCCCTCTGATGGTTGGCACTGCATGAGTGGTATCTACCACTCCATGAACTTTGTCCTGTGGCTGATCCACGTCCTGAAGCTCATCCTTAAGAACTAATAGCTCCTCATCTGCATGCAAGTGTGGCTCCCTCTCACGCGGACACTTCATGGCTTTCTCCTCCTGAAATTTTATATCCCATCGCACAACAGTTTTGCCACTGTCTGGCAAATACACACGATAGTTATGGGGCGTATCAGTGTACCCCAAAAATATCCCAACCTCTACGGTCGGCTCCAACTTCTTCCTGGCATCCTTCATCACATGCATTAAACGTTAGCACCAAAAATCCTCAAATGAGAAATATCAGGCCTCTGACCAGAATAAGCCTCCTCAATTGTACTCGTGCCAAGTATCCTGTGAGGACAACGGTTCTGCACATAAACTGTTTTATTGCATGCCTCCACCCACAAGTGAAGGGGTAGGCCTTGATCATGCAACATCGCCTGTGTAACACCCATGATCGTTCTGTTCTTCTGCTCAGCAACCCCGTTCTGTTGTGGGTTATGGGGAGCTATGAGCTCTCTTCGAATCCCTTCTGCACTGCAGAATTCCTTGAACTTGCCAAAGATGTATTAACCACCATTATTGCTCCTGAGAGACTTCACCTTCTTCCCCGACTCCTTCTCGACCAGTGCTTTGAACTCACAGAACTTTGAGTATGTCTCGCTCTTCTTCTGCATGAAGAAGATCCAGCACTTACGAGAGAAATCATCAACAAAAATCACATAATACCTATGTTTTGCTATCAAAGCTACTGAGAAAGGTCCACACACGTCTGTGTAAATTCTCTCAAGGATTGTCGTGGCACAACTATCCTTCTCATGAAAGGTGGCTTTCACAAACTTTCCCAAAGTACACCCCTTGCACTGATCTGACTGTGCAAGAGTGCCTTTAGGAAGCCCAATAGTGATCTGTTGCAGTATCTTCAAGGCTCCATGGTGAAGGTGACCCAATCTCCTATGCCACAGCTCACCATCATCCCAGCTCACCAATCCTTCTGCCTTGCATGCCATTGTTGTGCATCCATCTACATGCAATTGATAAAGGTTCCTCACTCGAACCCCTATCTTCCAGGTTTCTCCAGTTGTCTTGTTGCACAGGAAAGCCTTTCCCTCGCTGAAAACAACATCATATCCCTTGTCTTCTAACATCGCCACAGAGATAAGATTCTTCTTCAATCCTGGAACATGCATGACTTCCTTCAATACAAAGGTTTTACCAGAATCCCTCTCAAAGGAAATGGTACTGATACCGATCGCACTATATCTACCCTCATCGCCCATCTCGATGTGCACTCCAAGATCTTTCTCATCTAGATCTGAAAAAAAATCTTGATCTCCTATCATGTGAAAAGATGCACCACTGTTCAAGAACCATACCGATCCCATCACACTTGAAACCAAGCATGTGATCAATGAAAAATCAAGCTCAAACTGCGAGGCTAGAGCCTTTCCTGCTACAGATCCAGCAGCTTGCTTGTTCTTCTTCTTCTGCAGACAATTTGTGGCATAGTGTCTATGTTGGTGACAGTGAAAACACTTCACCTTGGACATGTCCTGCTTCTTGCCTTTTGCACCAGAATGAGAAGCTTTCTTGTTCTTCCCCTTCTTTGCTTTGGAAGCCAAAGCACAATTTTATTCATTAGTTGCCCTTGATGAAGATCTATCCTTGGTATTCTGCCTGATCTCCTCTTGCACAAGATCCGACCAAAGTCACTCCCATCCTGGCAATTTCTCCCAACCATTGACATAGTCCTGATAGGAATGCCAACTCTTCGGAAGACCAAGTAGAGACAAGCTCACCAAGTTCTCATCATCGACAGTCACCCCCACACTTCCCAGCTCATCCCTGCATTGGGTGAACTTCGTGATATACTTGGGCATATTGTTGCCCTTCTCGCATTTGACGTTTCTGAGTTTATCCTTGAGCGCCAACTTCCTCTGGCCACTCTTGCTTTGGTATAGATCTTTCAATGCTTTCCACATCAAGAATGGAGAAGCCTTTCCATGGAGGCTGGACACAATGTGATCCCTCACGCCCTCCAATAGAATTCTTCGACACTTTGATGTCTTCTTTTGCCAATCCCCGACTTGAGCAACATCAATAGGTTTTGAGACATCCAAATCTATGAACTCCTTCAACCCATTATCATCTAACACCGCCTCCATCCTGTCCTTCCATGCAATATAGTTCGAGCTGCCCTCAAGGGCATACTCCAATCGCAATCCGTCGAAAGACATTTCAACTTTGACACCAAGAAAACACTGCTGCAAATTCGAATTCCACTAGCTCAAAACTCAACTGCTTCCAATCTAAAATTCGTGAGAACAAAATACTTCTCGTACATAGATTGAATGTATGGGAATTCACCAGATATCTCACCTTCCAAAGGAAGGATGAATCCAGAGGCTACCTGGCCCAGTTACAGACTCTCCCTGAAGAAATAAGATGTAAACACTTCCTGAATCGTAGATCTGATAATAAACTGCTCTGATACCATGTAGAAATTTATGAATAATATGACACTTATTCAACCGAGACTATCCTGATTATACACTATTGCGGAATACATGCATAATACATAATCTCATCTACGTTGATCATCAATTTAGAAGTATTCAGAAACATACACATGCGCACATAGAAGCATCAAACACATGTATCAACATAGTATGTATCCCAGGGAAAGCATCTCGCTAAAAACCCCAAACTATCTGTATATTATATGATTGAGAACATGTAACAAACATAGTACAATACTCCTCACAAGTACTCAGTACTATCTCCACTTGTTACACAAAATACAACTCATATTTGATCTCCAAATCTCCTTCACTGCTTGCCTGCCTCCACTGCACAATCTTGCAAGAACAATAATTGATAACCAAACTCGTTCCAAGTTCTTTTTACCTTGGAAAATCACTCACACTGGAAATCACGTGAGTACAGGCCATAATCATTTGTTCTTGGCCACAATTCTCATTGGCATAACTCAATCCCACTGATTGTGCATGATCTCATGCATAACTATAGTCACAACTGATAGCAATCTCAATCTCTAACACCTGTCTCCACTGAACTATACATGCACTGAGTTAACTGATGTATTCTTCAGTTGCATTATGAGTTAATAATTATTGAATTAATTAATAACTAATTCACACAACTCACACCTAGTCTATTTTCCAATTAGACTAAATATAACCAGTTCAACCAAGTCAAACTGAACATAACTCCATCAACTCCACCTCCAGCTTCACTAAACTCAACCAGTTGAGTTATAACTGAAATATTGCATGCAATAGCTCAGACAACCCATAGGTAACCACGTGATTCCTTCTGTCAATTGCATGTGCCACATTTGTAGCTCCAACTGAGGTGCTCCAAGAGAATAAGATAAAGTTTATAGTCTAAATATTATTATGAGCTAATAATATTTGACTGCTCTATATTTAGACTTGACAGTGTCACCGCTGTTATCTAAAAATAGAATTCCATATATTTTTTCCAACTTGACCAATCATCCATAAACAACATCTTGCAACTCATAGACATGATCCATAAGTCTAAAAATAGACATAGTCTAAAAATAGACTTTGCGCCATAGTTTGTCTGCGGGCCCACTTAGTGAAGGCGACTCCTTTCCACTAAGTTCCATCATCTTGTTGCATTCTCAACATTGACTGCTCCAATGGCAACTTCGTTGTCCTCAGCAAGCTCTGTTGTTGGATTTACCAACTTTCATTAGCAAACTTTGTTGCTAGATTCACCAAATTTTCATCAGCAAGCTTTGTTGTTGGATTTACCAAATATTCATCAGCAAGCTCCATTGTTGGAATCATCATATTTTCATCGGCAAACTCTATTTTTGGTTTTACCAAATCTTCATTAGCAAGCTCTATTGTTCATTTTACAGAATCATCATCCACTTGTGGCTAAGCACAATGGGATTTAACAAACTTTTCATCTCCTTGTATATCTAATGCTATAGATCCACCTTCATCTTCAACTTTAATGCTCCCCCTTACACACAAACTCCTCTCAAGGGTATCTCAGGCCTCCTTGGTTGCCTTGGCTTTTGAAATTAGGGGAATAATGTTGGCATCCACAGATTATTTTATGCATGTCAGTGCAAAGGCATCCTTTTTCCTCTACACTTCTGAATCTAAAAATATCTCAAACATATCATGCTGTCATTTTGATTTTATCAATCTCTTGGATTTTCCCATTTGTTGAGTGCTAGCTCACTATGACTCAATAAGAAAAAACAATTTTAGACATCACATCTAACTGCAATAAAATGCCTCTTCTTCTTGGCTTCCGCAAACAAACGAGTCTACAAATTTTCACAAGGGCACCCTTTCACATAAACTTTTGCATGCCCTTCTAGAATACCTTGCCAATGTATTTTTAAAGAAAACGTATTATTTTGAAAAAAAAATAAAAGACGAAAAATAGTTTTTTTAAATAAACCTTCCTTTACAAAATCTCAGAAACTCCTCACATAAGCCAAATCCCTTTAATAATTTTAATACCTTTGGATTCTTTCCCAAAAGAGAATTACTTGACCTCTTTTTTAAATTCCCTTTTTCACAATATAACATAAGAATCTTTTTAAACAAAAATGAATCACCTTTCTTTTAGAAAGTCATTGAGATAAATTTGTTAAAACAAAAGTGTTTTCCTTACTAATAAACCATGCCTTGACCCTTTTTATGGAAACTGGCTTTGTTTCGACTTCGTGCTCCAAATGAGTTTTAGTGACTCGCACTCCCAATCAGATTATGTTCTTTGCTCTTTTGTTAATGCTCTATGTAATGAACAGAGGTCACAGTGGAGCAGAAGTGTTGTAAGTGGATGAAACTACCACGTGCTCTTGCAATGTCACACGGCATTAGTAACGTAATGTCACACGGCATTAGTAACGTTGTGACTCCAGTACTTTGTGTGGGTGTTAATAGCGTTGCCTTCAAGGTTATAGGTTGTGTTAATACAACTGCCTTTCATGCAAAATTTCTAAAAAAAATCGACTTTGAGCTGAACTTTCTTCAATCTGTTTCACCCTTGCCTTCACATGCTTAATCGTAACTAGATTCTTCATTCTCATGTTGCTTCTTCACGGGCTTCTTCAAACTTTTATTGCTCCCTCAAAGAGTCTTATGCTCTCTGCCTATGCTTCTTTGCATTAGGCTTCTTCAAACTTCCAATGCTCTATCAAAGAGTATTATGTAGGCTCACCTATTCTCTCCTCTCTTCTGCTCTCACTTTGCTCACGTTGATGCTCTCTAGGGATTCTTATGCAAGTTAGCTTATCTTCTCTTCTACTGCTCTCAAGGAGTCTCATATAGGCTAAGCTCTCATACCATGAAAACAATTGAAGAGAATAAAATGTGGAGCATATATTGCTCTTCTCAATATTATGAATCATTTAAATAAGATTACATTGGAAACATCATAATAAATGATTGGAGTGAAACTCAACTTAAACTGGACTAAGTGAAACTGAACTAGGACACTCGGAGGAACAGTTTAACACCTAACAGGTGGTTGGAATTAGATTCTCCAACAGAGTCCACAAGAATACTAGGGAACCCCAATTTCCCATTAAAATGGTGGTGCACAGTTGAAAATCGATCCCGTACTACCTTCTCAAATGAAAGGCTAAGATAAATAGCAAAACTCCCTTTCATTTAATGAGGCTTCAAATTTGTCTCGAAAACCATGAAACTTCTGGTACAATTTTTTATAAAATCTAGTGGACCTTTTTTGTAAATCCAGGTTATAGTTGTCAAGCTTCAGTATTTTGGGTGTCTTGGAGGTTTTTCATGGTGTTGAATTCATTTCCACCATCAAAAGCATGATTAAACACTCCTATTACCAAAAATTTTGAAGAAAATTTGTTGGATTCCTATATTTTTTGTTGTCCGATAAATTTTTTGATTATGCTTTCTTCCAAAATAAAAATAAAAAATTGAAGGAGAAGATTGAGGAGCTAGGAAATTTAGGGAAAAAAATTGTAATTTGTTCCAAAGGAAAAATAAAAAGCTTTGTAGACATGTTTCTAAAGTTTTTAGCTTCAACAAATTACAAGAAGTTTTTCTTTCTCCTGTGATTTTTCCATTTTGTGAAATCTTCTTATATCCTTTAGGTGTTTAAATTAAACTAGAAAAATTAGGAAAATGTACAAGCCATCCCTAATAAAAAATCTCCACGGTTAATTTGAGATTAAAAAAAAAAAAAAAATTAGTGTAAAAACAATTTGTTTTAACGCTTTTCAAAGTTCTAATGATATCTACGTAGTATAAATTTGGACGCTAAGAAAGATATTATATTGGTGACCCCCTTCATCACAAAGTTATAGCCATGTGAATTCATTTATTAAAATGCTCAAATAGTTGAATCTCTCCTTTCATCTTCTCTCAACTAATTTTAAAGTTTGAAAGTACAAGTCGTTGATGATCTAGCCTTGTTGAATGGTTGAAGGAGAACTTTTACACTGAGAAATGAGCATAATTCTTCCTAGTCATTAATATTTTTAATCAATTCTTAAATTTTAATTTCCTTGGCATTGATTCCTCTACAACCTAGGAATGGTCTCAAAAGTTACAAGATATTCTTTAGCCATAAAAATATTTTATTTTGAAAATCTAAAGCTGCAAAAGCTACAAATTATGAAGCTTTATTTTCCTTATTGCTCATTGTCTTGCATAGTGGATTCTAATGGATTTTTTGAAGGATATTTTTTATTGAAAGGCTTAACCAAGATTTTTAAGAATATATCTTCATCAATTGTATATGTTCTTCTAATAAGTCCTTAACTTATATTACTTTTTTCCGATGAACCACTTCGTCAATTTTTTTACTTTCTTGATTTCTTATCTTGCTTCTAGTAGTCATCCTTAAAGCAGATCTCCTCCAAGAAGAATCTCCTTTAGCTTCAACCTTTTGTTTTCCAACATCCTAGGATTTTGAACCCTATTTTCTTTCCTTTGTTAGTGATTTCTTCTATGAATATTTAGTTCTCGAGGCTCTTGGAACCCTCTTTTCCTTTGATGGACTTAAATCATTTTTAAACGTTTCTACACTTTTTCTTTTTCACCCTCTGATTTCTTTATTTCTAGTTCTAGAACCCTCAACATTTTGAAATTCAATGATTTCATTTTGCATGTGTAATGAACCTATTCCTTATCTTCATCCTATGTCTTGTTCTTTCTCTGGATCTCATCCATTACTAAAATTTTAACTAACCCAAAATGTTATAAACTATTTTCTAGGTTTAAGGGTTCTTTTGGATCCCCTTCACCATTTTCTTAAGACCTTTTAGTAAGTAAAAAGATATATTGATCCTTTTATTAGCTTGAAAATGCATCAACAGTCATAGATGGTAGAAGAAACAAATATGTGTCTTCCCTCACAAGTGATATATTTTTGGATAATGAATAAAATCTCTCTCCACTTCTTGAGCATTTCCTAAAGACTCCCTTTGTAGAATTAATAGCCTTTTCTTGATTTTTTAATATCTACTTTTAGCTATATTCCTTTAGCTTATGGTTCTTGAACCATTTTTCTCCAGTTAGAGACAAATCAATAACTATTTCTATGGATCCATGTGATAATTATAGCTGAAAATCAACCACATGTGTTCAAATCTCATTAGAAGTCTCTACAAATTTCGTGGTCAATTTCTTGTTTTCCAATGTGAAATTTTGAAAGAAAGGAAAACATCCTACTCTTTGAAACTATTGAGCCACTTTTGCAAAGATTGTGCAAACCATTACACTTCATTGTGGTTCCTCTTCTAAAAGGCATAATAATAACAAATTAAAATGAAATGTTTCTTAAGTCATGATAGGTGGTGTCCCCTCAGGAACCATAAGAAGATGGCATCTGACATTATTTCATAGTCTTATATTTGCATGCAAGCATATGGTGTTACTAGGAGCATTAAATGGAGTATATGTCTTTGCATTTACATGTGGATTGAAGGTCTACTTATTCTTAACACATTCTTTGACACACATAATCATTATTGAAAATGAAGGCTATAGCATGACATATTATTGCTACAAGAAAAATGTTGTCGCACAAGTATTGTAAAAAAAGAAATCATGATCAATTATATTCGTCCCAAGTATTCTTATGGTAAAAATGACCAAAAGAATAAGAAGAAGAAAAAAAGTGTAATTACCTCACATAGTACTATATGCTAAATCTTAGAGGATGTATTTGATAACACAAAAGTTGAAGTGTGCAAAGGTTTTATGAATTGAATGTTTGAAGCCATACACATCTTATGCAACATTTATATTAATGTTCATTGTATAGTTTGAGTCCATCAAATATCGTGGAACATACAATTCCATGGTTGGCTTTTCAAATGTTGCTATGGGAATCATGTAATAAATGTGGTAGTAATATAAGGTTTCTACCATAGTTAACATTTTGGTTGTGTTTGTTGCAAAGGTTGATATATGTTAAACATTTGTGTATAACGCAAGGCATGTGGTATGTAATATGGCATATAGTTTTAAATGTAATATCACAAGAAATGTGGTGACTTGGTGGTGACTTGGAAGAGATATGTGATATGATATGCACTGTATCCTAACACACTTCTTGAGGCTTTCAACTACATAAGAATAGTTGGTGAGGATAGTTGGCAAGGAGGCCAACAACCAACCTCAATTGTGTTTCAAAAATTAGAGCTCTCCATGCATCTTAGAGCTATGGAATTCAATTGAAACCTATTGTAGCGACTACAACCACCCTCCAAAATTTTGCCTTAGCTTGTTTTGGAGCCTCCCTACCAACCTTCACAACAGCTTTCCTTGCTTCGTCAAGTCCTTAAGCTTTAGTGTCTTTCTTTCTCAAAGGCAGTGTGTTGATCATAATTTGATCTTTTCCCTTCACAGACTTCTCACCCGGACTTGGTCCAGTTGCAGGCTAAGTAGCTTCCCCTTGAAAATTGCGCATTTCTAGAAGGCAACTAACCTTCCTTCCAAAAATTGTGCAATCCTCTCTGATAGCCTGCTAGGCTCCAAGATTGCACAATCATGCCAACCAACCCTCCTAGCAGGATTTGCACAAATTTTCCCAGTAGCAATCTGTTCAGCCCAGGATTTTCACAAATCTAGATAGAAGTCAACTTCTCAGCTCATAAATTGCGCAAATCTCCTAGGAAGCCAACCCAACTCCCAGCCAGAAATGCGAATTTTTCTCCAGTAGTCAAGTAGTCTCTTGCATATGCAGCTGAGTTGACCAGTTCCTTCCGGGACTAAGCAAAACACTTTCATGCATGGGTTGCTTCTCCCAAGGGAGCATGCAAAGGCATCCCTTGTTTCAGGGATCTGTGTTTAGCAGTTGGAGGTTACATGCAAGGAACAATTCAAAAACCTCCATTCAAGTGTCACTTCCCCTAGATTTGTGGCATGCGCATCACAACCTCAATGTTATCAAAACTCATCAACTGGATGTTGCAGAGCTCATTAGTCACATCAAACATGTACCTTTGACATCCCTCATCACATCTAGGAGCAGTCGGCACATTCAGCTCAGTTGTTTTGGGGTAAGCCCACTTCCCATGTCTTATGTTGCATTTCTGTCGCTTTTTGGGTTTTCTCTTGCATGAGTATTGTTTGCTTGATTTCTTTGAACACTTGGTGTTGTTTACATGTATACTATCTTGTTCTAGCTCTCTTTCAGTTTTCGTTGCTATCTCACTGTTGTCGCATGCATGGAACTCTTTTGTACGGACGTTCACTCAACCGGCGAAATGCCTCACCCACATGCATGTTGATCTATTTGTTGAATCTTCCATTCATGCTTTTCATGCACTATTTATGACTTCTGCTATCATTTAGTGTTGCCATGAATTTCATTGACTTACTTGCTTTTAGTAGCTTGTTGGCGAGTTGGGCCAACCTTGGCCCAAGATTTGCCCCACCAAGACTCCATTGTACAATCTAGGGAAGGAAGGCTCACCTTTCTCTCCATATTTGTGCATTCTTTCCCAACACTGGCCTCCTGGATTGAATGCGCATTTCTGGAGGTCAGTGGCTGCTTGGTCCAAAAATTGTGCAAATTTGTCCCTGGGCCAGCAGTCCTTCCCAGCTAGAATTGCACATTGTGCAATCCCAGCAGTCAATAGCCAAACTGGATTGTGCATTGCATAGTTCCAGCAGTCAGTTAGTCTCCCAGTAGCCCAAACTATGCCTTGTGCAGTCTTGGCAGTTGGTCTCCTGACCTCCCGGCCGAAATTGCGCAACCTTCATGATCATCCACCCAGGTATTTTGCAAGTCAGTTCTCATGTTCACTTTGGTTTTCAACTAACAAATTGCTTTCCATGAGTGTTGCCATGTCTCCAGGTATCGCAGGTCTTCATCTACCTCTCAGCAGTATAGATACAATGGTTTCCACGAGAGTAGAGACAAAGACACCATTCAGAGCATGCTTTGGGATGTAGTCGATCAAGTGTCTATGAGCTTGCCTACTCACGAAAACATCAAGTTGTTTATAGACAAGGACATCAAGTGACAGAATCACAGTGAGTAGCATCATGAACAGCAACTGAAGACAACATACCAAATGCAACGAATGCAAGAGGATGATTGTTGACGACATGAAGGTGGAACAAGGTTGCAAGCTCAAGCAAGTCCACTGATGATGAAAGAAACTTTAGAGACTCCGCTATGGAGTGACAGCGCGATATAAAGATCACGCAAAGGTAGAAGATGTAAAAAAGAAAGAGTTGCATGTGCTGAAGCAGCAACTCAGGAAGAACATGAAGTTATGCAAACATACGAATGGGTTGCAGCAGGATCAGGAACAGCAGTGGGTGTAACGTGCACTCACGAATGAAACTGCACTTAGACAAGTTAAATATCCATCCCAGTAGCTAACACGATGTAGACATGGTGATTAGTGTGTTTGATCGCATGTAAGGGATTCAGCAGCATGCATGTCATTGTGTACATGCATGTAATCCAACCCATTCAACACACTCACCAAGGTGAAGAAAAGAAGCAAGTCCAACTGGAATCGAACGAGTACTTTGACAAGTTGATGTCCATGACTACCAACACAAACTTGAAGATCATCACGGACACTACACATCAGTGTGCTTCTGGTTCAACCACACCCAAGAAGACCATGTGCATGTTAGCAGACGAGTTGGATGAAGGGGCTAAACCAATGCACCGATTGCAATGGAAGCAAGAGTTGGCTTCAGAAAGATGTCACCATGAGGTGTATGCACACCATCACGGATGACCAACCTTGGCATCATCTCACCAACTTCACCATCACAAGCATGTCAAAGAGTTGGTCTAACCACAGTGGACCAAGTGTTAGTGATGTCTTGCAAGGCTTGCTCAAGCCATGTTGTCTCATATGAGTACATGTTCATTGTAATGTTTAATCATGTCAAGGGTAAGTCAAGTGTCAATAGTTGGATGTAACAATCATAGAGTAAGTGAAGAGTCATGAAGGTAGTTGAACTGTCACAAAGGGGAATGTCAAGGGTCACCCCACCCTTTGCTATAAATAGTCCCTCATAACTCATTCTATAGGGTTTTGGTTAGCCAAGCTTCTGCCAAGACTATCTTGAAGAAGGCTTGGACAGTATTGTAATGCGCCTTGGCTTCTCCACTGCACGGAGCTAGTACATCTCTTTGGAGGAGAAAGTGGATGTGGTTGTAATGTTCCACTGTTGGGGCTAGCAGGTTTAGATGGATGTATTGTATGATTGAGACTTACACTTCTTTATATAATAAGAGCCAGCACATTTTCATGCATATGTTGTTATTGTAGTTGGATTGCTCCAGTTGCCTTAATGATATATGTTGTTTAACTTACGTACTTGTGTATGAACTGATTCACATGAAATTATATGAATCTTGTTGTTAATGTGTTGTATATGTTGTTAATGTTGTCACCGTCCGTGTCGACTACTTTTTCAGACATCAGACAGACCTTTCACATGAACCTTGCTATATCAACCGTCACACTCATCTCGGACTGATCCGTGAGTGTTGTTCATGTTATCTTACCTTGTATGTTGTGACTGCCACATCTGACTAGACTGCTCTTTAGAAATTGTGCATGTCCTTTGTGTGGTGTGTTCCTAGCCGAGTTGGGACTGATCCCTTTACACCTAGAACTCACCATCACCTTCCTCTCCCTTCGAAGTGTTGGAACCTCTCGTACAAATTCCTTGACTCTCTGCATTAGTCACACCCTCGCTACTAACAGAGTTATCTTACTTGCCTCTGTGCGACATCACGATCAAGGCATTACCTTACGACCCACTATTGGGACTCCTACACCAAACGATTTGAGGTCTAATTGGGGCTTCTTACTGTGGAGATCCCCTTGACATGTTGGTGGGTCCAGCATCGTCAACATTTCTGGCACTAGAAGGAGGGCCTAATGACAAGCAGTGTCCTCTCATCCAGTTTTGAACCTTTACATATCTTTCATGGAGTCTGCATTCTTCTTCCCCCGAGGTGTTTTTCGAATCATGAAGATGTCTCCATCTCGGGGAATATTTTCAATCTCTTGTCCACTCACATGTATGATGGTGAAGGCAAAGTGGCCTGGCCTAAGCACTTACATAACTTCTTTTCCATGATTTATGAGGAAGATGAGTTTACTGACGAATAGGTCAGTCTATTGTTTGCATTCACACTTCATGAATCCCCATTTCGTTGGGTGCTCAGCCTATTGTCTGACACTGTACACTCATGTGAGCACTTCTGTGATCTTATTGAAGACACATTCCATCATTTTGATCTAGACCATCTTGACTAGAAACTGTTCTAGCAATGGAGGGTTCCACATGAATCCATTATTGATTTTCGGTAGCACTTTCGTGACTTACAGTTTCAAGCTCCGAGGAGCCAAATGAAGTTCACTTATATGTAGGACTAGTTTGACTACTATGTTAAGAAATCTACCAGTCCCAAGAGAAAGCTTGATGTCAAGCCTTGGTCAACCTTATTCGTTGATGAAACTGTGCAATCCCATGTGGGAGCAGACACTATCTCAATGGACTGTCTGCCTCCCTCTCATTCAATAGTTCCACCATTTCCCAGTGATGTTGAGGATCATTTTCGCACATTTTTTCATCCTTCACACCCTCCTAACATCACTCCACTCAATTTTCACGCAGAGTTGGTTGTTAGTCCTTCGAGTTCCCATATGCATTTTTTTCTTCGACCTCCATCTTCACACTCAAGTGTTCCTCCAGATGATGTTGTATTGTGTTCGTCCATTCCAGACTCTTCACTTGTTGTGAATGAGGAACAACCCACTGACAGAGTTGGTGTTGCACAACCAACATGCGTTGTCATTCATGAAGGGTATGAGTGGGAGCTTGAACATCAACACTTGACGAAGGATGACTCCCTTCTGTTCGAGCCCCCACCATTCTTTCCTAGCTTCTTTGGTGAACTTGCCATCCATGATTTTGCATCTGTGTCTTCATCCACGGATGCACCCATTGTTGATCACTCACAGGACTCACCGGATGCTAGTCCATCATTCGACAATGAAGAGGATTAGTTATTCATTGAAGATACACTTGATCCTTCATCTGTATTTTCCATAAATATGTAGGATGAGTTCGTTCACTTGTCATCTACCCCTTTGTTTGATTCATCTGATCATGAGGATGCCAAAGAATTCATTGATTTTTCTAATCATGGCAGTCATGATCCATTTGCTTCCATTTTTTATCATGGTCATGAATCTATCATAGTTGATCTTTCGAAGCCACTGGTTTTATGATGATCTACCTAATGATGAAGTTGAGACTCCCAAGACTGTCGAGCCACTTCAACCCACGATGATGGTTATGTCAGGCCCTCACTCTGTTGGAGCCAGTCTCACTTCCGATCATGAAATTGTTCAATCACCCAAGGCTCCTCATCACTTGTTTGTATGCATTGAAGATCCATCTTGCACATAGATCACTCTTCCTCCACTCAAACTACATGATCCCATTTCTCATGAATTGGAGGAGTCTTACATTGCAAGCACTCGTTCGTGATGCAGGTTATCTTTGTTTCTTTCATTTTTTTGCATGTCTCAGTCAAGAGTGTGCTTATGCTTCAAAGTTGCATGTACTGTCACGCAGCACCATGATAAGTCCATGGACGATCCATCATGCACATGCACTCACTTATGTCCCATGGGTACTTTGAAGCACGAATTGTGGTTGGCTTCATTTTTGTATCTTTCTTGTTTGACGGTCTGCACAACTGGGTTACTCACGGACCAAGCCTTCACCAACATGGATCTACCAATGCGCTGGTGGCTGCATTGGAAATATCACTTCACGTGATCAAGCCCATGCATCCTTAGTGCAGGAGTAGGAGTAGGGTTTTCTTCTAGTTGTTTTCTTGCATGCTCATTTGCTTACATGCTTTGTTTTCTTGTTTATTTGCTTGCTTGTTTCTTTACTTGATTTGCTCTCTTTTTTGCTTCTGCTCTTACTTTTCTTTGTTTGTTGATTAGTTTGTTCACTCATTTCATTCATAGGATAGTTCATGAAACCATGTGTGACTCATGAAATGAGCTGAGTAAAGTGTAAGAGGGCTTGTACAGCTATCACTACTTGGTTATTTGTCATCTTGCATGTGTGTCTCTTACATGTGCAACTGAGTTGACCGGTTCCCTCTGGGATTGAGCAAAATAGACTTGCATGCATGGGTTGTTTCTCCCAAGGCAGCATGCAAAGGAATCCTTTGTTTTAGGGATCTATGTTTAGGATTTGGAGGTTACATGCAAGGAACAATTTAGAAACCTCCCTCCAAGTGTCAATTCCCCTAGATTTGTGGCATGTGTGTCACAACCTTGATGTTATCAAAACTCATCAACTGGACACTGCAAAGCTCATTCCTCACATCAACCTTGCAGCTCTAACATCCCACATCACATCTAGGAGCAGTCAGCGCATTCAACTCAATTGTTTTGGGGTAAGCCCACTTCCCATGTCTTGTGTTGCATTTCTGCCATTTTTTGGGTTTTCACTCGCATGAGTATTGTTTACTTGATTTCATTGAATGCTCGTTGGAATTTACATGTATACTAGCTTGTTCTAGCTCTCTTTCAGCTTTTGTTTCTATCTCATTGTTGTCACATGCATGAGACTGTTTTTCACAGACGTTCACCCAACTGGCAAACTGCCTCACCCACATCCATTTTGATCTATTTTTTGAATCTTCCATTCATGTTTGGTATGCATTGTTTATCACTTCTGCTATCACTTAGTTTTGTTATGCATTTCATTAACTTACCTACTTTTAGTTGCCTGTTGGCAAGCCGGGCCAACCTTGTCCCAAACTCTGCCCCACCAAGACTGCATTGTGCAATCTAGGGAAGGAAGGTTCTCCTTTCTCTCCAGATTTTCACATTCTTCCCCAACATTGGCCTCCTGACTGAATTGTGCATTTCTAAAGGTCAATGGCTATTTGGCCCAAAAATTGTGCAAATTTGTCCCTCGGCCAGCAGTCCTTCCCAGCAGGAATTGCACATTGCGCAATCGTAGCAGTTAGCAGCCAGACTGGATTGTGCAATGCACAGTTCCAATAGTCAATCAGTCTCCCAGTAGCCTAGACTATGCCTTGTGTAGTCTTGGCAGCCAGTCTCCCAACCTCTCGGCCAAAATCGAACCTTCATGATCATCCACCCAGGTATGTTGCAAGTCATTTCTCATGTTTATTTTGGTTTTCAACTGACAAATTGCTTTCCATGAGTGTTTCCATGTCTCCAGGTATCATAGATGTTCATCTGTGTCTCAACAGTACAGGTACAATGGTTTCCAAGAGAGCAGAGACAAGGAAACCATTCAGAGCATGCTTGGGGATGTAGTCGATCAAGTGTCTATCAGCTTACCTACTCACGAAGACATCAAGCTATTCGTTGACAAGACATCAAGCGGAAGCATCACAGTGAGCAACAACATGAATAGTAGCTGAAGACAGCATACCAAATGCAACGAATGCAAGAAAAGGTTGTTGAGTACACAGAGGTGTAACATGGTTGCAAGCTCAAGAAAATCCATTGATGATGAAAGCAACTTTGGAGACTTTGGCTATGGAGTGATAGTGCGACATAAATATCGCACGAAGGAAAAATATGTAACAAAGAAGGAGTTGCATATGTTGAAGCAACAACTCAGGAAGAACATGAAGATGTGTAGACATACGAATGAGTTGCAGCAAGATCAGGAACAACACTGGGCACAACATGCACTCACGGATGAAACTACGCTCGGACAAGTTAAAGATCCATCCCAGCAGCTAACACGAAGCAAACATGGTGAGTAGTGTGGTTGATGGCATGCAAGGGATTCAACAGCATGCATGTCATTGTGCGCATGCACGCAATCCAACCCATTCAACACATTCACCAAGGCGAAGACAAGAAGAAAGTCCAACTGGATCCGAACGGGTACTTCGACAAGTTGATGCACATCACCACCAACACACACTTGAAGATTAGCACAAAAACTATGCATCAGTGTGATTATGTTTCAGTTGCACCTAAGAAGACCATGCACATGTTAGCAAACGAGTTGGATGAAGGGGTCGAACCAATGCACCGTTTGCAATGGAAGCAAGAGTTCACTTCAGCAATATGTCACCATGAGTTTCATGCACACCATCACGGATGACCAACCTTGGCATTAGCTCACCAGATTCACCATCACAAGCATGTTAAAGAGTTAGTCTCACCACAGCGGACCAAGTGTCAATGATGTCTTGCAAGACTTTTTCAAGCCATGTTGTCTCACATGAGTACATGTGCATTGTAATGTTGAGTCATGTCAAGTGTAAGTCAAGTGTCAACAGTTGGATGTAACAGTCATAGAGTAGGTGAAGAGTCATGAGGGTAGTTGAACCGTCACAAAGGGGAATGTCAAGGGTCACCCCACCCTTTTCTATAAATGGTCCCTCATAACTCATTGTATAGGCTTTTGGTCAACCAAGATTTTATCAAGACTATCTTGAAGAAGGCTTGGACAGTATTGTAACGTGCCTTGGCTTCTCCACTGCAGGAAGCTAGTACATCACTTTGGAGGAGCAGGCGGATGTGGCTGTAATGTTCCACTGTTGGGGCTAGCTGGTTTACATGGATGTATTGTATGATTGGGACTTCCACTTCTTTATATAATAAGAGCCAACACATTTTCATGCATATGTTGTTATTGTAGTTGGACTGCTCTAGTTTCCTTAATGATAGATGTTGCTTAACTTACGTACTTGTGTATGAACTTATTCACACGTAATTATATTAATCTTGTTGTTAATGTGTTGTATATGTTGTTAACGTTGTCACGTCTGTGTCGACTGCTCTGCCGGACATCAGATAGACCTTTCACATGAACCTTGCTATATCAACCGTCACATTCATCTCAGACTGATATGTGAGTGTTATTCATGTTATCTTACCTTGTATGATGTGAATTTGCATCTGAGTGGACTGCTCCACTAGAAGTTGTGCATGTCCTTTTTGTGGTGTATTCCTAGCTAAGTTGGGACTAATCCCTTTCAGCCTAGAACTCATCTTCACCTTCATATCCCTTTGAAGTGTTGGACCCTCTCATACACATACTTTGACTCTCTGCATCAGTCACACCCTCACTATTGAAAGAGTTATCTTACTTGCCTCTATGCAACATCGCGGTCAAGGCATTACCTTACGACCCACTATTGGGACTCCCACAGTAAACGGTCTAAGCTCTAATTGGGACTTCTTATCGAGGAGATCCCCTTGACATGTTGGTGGGTTCAACACTATCAAAAAAACCCCAACATGATGTGTTAAAATCTTGGAGAAACTATTGGTCGCTGCTACTAGGCTCCCCCCATTATCATTTAAGCAATTTGGTTTATGTATTTAAGAGGTCCCATCTCCTAAAGAGATGAATTTATGGCTACTTTTGGTGAGTTTATTCTATATATAATTTTATTTGGTATATTTGTAAGGGGTTAACCCCATTTTCAACATGTCACTCCATTCTATCGCTTCCCCATGTTTCTTCTTTCTCTACATGCTTAGGAAATTGTTCAAGAAAATAAGATGCCTCGTTTTCAATTTGTGTAAATATAATAACTCACACATTTCCTTTTTTAATATTTGTCACAACCTTAATGGGATATTCCATGTAAATCCCTTCCTGATTCAGTTTATCCCTTAGTCTATTCCACATAAATATAAGAACACACACATTTACATTTTTAATCTTTGTCATGGCCTTAAATTATGGGATATTCCATGTGAATCCCTTCATGTTTCTGTTTATCCCTTAGTCTAATTCCATATTTGCTCGTGGGATTGATAACATCACCTGGGTCTATCTTATCTTTTTCAAAATGAAAATTAACTTATCAGGAGGAAGGATTATGTACCATGGTACACCACCATGTGTTTCCTACTATAAATAAAAATGCCATATTGGGGTCCAAAAGAAAATCCAATTCATAAATCGAGTTTTCCATGGCCAAAGAAAAAGCTCTTGGGTTTCATCGAGGATTTTATTCTCCCTATCATGCCTTGTCGAGTGGTGGATATTCTTCTCTTGCTTTCTAATTCGTATAGGTCACCTCCTTTTTTTATAAAATTCATTTTACTTGTACTGATCGCTTATAGGTATATTCTATTGGGGTATTTCACTATGGTAAAAAATCACTTTTTGACTTCATGCAATTTTGTACTCTATTATACAATTTTTCTGCCACGTAGGCAATCTCTAGAAAATTGTATCCCCTATCTCATGGACCAATTATTATAGGACATCAATCCTTGTCTCAAGCTAAAAGAAAAATATTTGTATCAAGCCTTCATTCCTCCCTTGACATTGGAAAAAAGTATAAGCATGAGAAATAAATGCTTTGAATCATATAGCCATTTCATATGGAGATTACGAGACAATGTATAAAAGGTTTGAATCACATATCCATTTCATATGGAGCTTACAACAAATTATAGTAATTGGATCTGTTAGCATTCTTTCATCCTCATAGTCTGCCATAATTAGCACTTTTCACCTCCCAACGCTAATATGAAATCCCCTAGCTCACACCAATAATTTGATTATCTGTCTAAAGTGCTCAACTGAAGCATAGCATGTATTTTCTTTCCACAAATTAAGCTTGTATGTGCTTTTTCAAGCACCCAACATAAAAACTTGATATACTCATTCTCATTTGTACAAAGGGATCACATAGATTACTTCATTTCTTCAAAATGTTAAAAATGCCCTCTATTGTGTTAAAAAGAGTGAAACAGGGGCATATGTTTCTCCCTTACACATATGACTTCTAGTTGATTTTCCCTATTGTTATTTACATGGGACTTCAAAGACACATGCCATTGTTTTTGTGTTGTTAGATCATGATCTAATGAGTTGGTTAATCATGCATGGATGCCTTTCTCTATCTCTCATTATAACTCTCTTTTGTTGAACTTTTCAATGTTGATATTCATCCACACTCTGCTATAGTTGTAAATAAATCAATGGCCCAATAATACTTCTTGCATGTTGATAAATTTGGAGACTTTTGAAAGTCAAATGGGACCATTTAGTTCTGTGATAGTCACTTTTTTTACCTATAATTTAGAATGTGTTATAGCTTTCATATTTTTCTTGTAAACTCTTAAACAAAAGAGTTGTCTAAGTTATTGGCATGGGTGCATGTCATCCATCCATGAGCTCCTCTCTACCATGATACATGTGACAAAATAAATTTCCTTGGACAACATAGTTCCTTTTGCATGCATGATCAATTCCATTCTTGTATATTTTATTTTTCCCATGTATTTTTATCAAGCACTTCAAAATTTACAAAAAACGAGATATCAAACAAGATTCTAGTTTGTTGATTGTATGCTCACATTTTGAGATTAATGATAGCACAACATAATTTTTTGGCTATTCTGCACAATGAGTTTCTTAGCGGAGGCTCTCAAGGTGACTGAAAAGTTCATGGAAGAAAACAAATGTGTCCTCGATAGAGGAAAAAACAAGAGGATCGGGTTTTCTATACATGTTGATGCACACTTTGAGTTCAACAAACTAACTCAAATTGGCCATATTTAACTTGGAGGCACTTCAACTCATCCTCCTACTCTACACTCCTCACAAAATATACCTCTACCTCATCCCAGCATTGTGGAAATATTGAAGCCTCAACCACCTCAAAAGCAGCACATGCATTTTGATGGTTGGGATCCCAATATTGTATGATCATCTTCTGGTTATGCACATTGTTGGCATTGTTTTGTGTTGGAATTGATGTTAATGATGATAGCATTAGATCATTGGATATGGATCATGAATGCATATCCATAACCTAGTTTTCTAACAATAGTTGATGCAAGGAAATGATTGGAGCTAGCAGCATTTACGTTGGCTAATATTTGGATCTCTGCTTAATTTATGTTGTGTTGTATTGTATAGAATGTATAATTTACACTTGGTTCCTAGTTTTAGTCCACGTAGATATTTGTAGGCATTGAAAATGATTTGGCTCGAAATACATGGTTTTCGATTCATCTTGTATGCTTAGATTTGGTCACACCCATGGTTTTGCATTGGCTTGATTCCCATCAAAGCTTCCATCAATTTTCCCATAGTATTGAAGGTCAGATAGATTCGTCAAAGAGGATCGATGACTATATATAGATCATGATTGATATTGGAAGGGTGTTCATTCTAAATATAGTTTGTATGGAGTGGTCTAGAGTTTGGTTTCATATGAGCATTATGGAAAATAAAATTCTATGAATCAATGGTGTGTGTTGCATCTATCCAATGCATATTGACTTGTGGCATGAAATTAAGGCTTGAGAGGAACAACATTATTTTCTTTTTTTTGTGAACACGTGGAACGAATTAATTAGTCTCTAGATCGATCCATTATCATCTAACTTAGTGTGTATGGGTTCTCGAAGCAAGGTCATGATATATTTGTAGTCAATCTCTTGAGTGTGTGCTCTGGTGTGATCATGCATTTTCCATTTGATATGGTATGATCAAAGGGCGTGAGTGAGAAATCAAGTTCTATATATGTGTGTTAATGGTATCATCTTTGAACTAGTGCATGAATGGTGTTATCTTTGACCTGGTATGTTTATGTTATTTTCCCTGAGCTCCTACATTAATGGAGCTTTATTTGCTCTAATGCACTGGTAGAGTTGATATGGTTTAATGGTTATCTCTAATCTATAGAAAAGATGTTTGGTTGGTGCATTTTTTTTTTTTCTAAATTGCATATTGATGTGATGAGCGCAATGTGCTATGAATCGATGTGTACAAATAGTTAGTAATGAATTAGAGTAGAGACAAATTTTAGTCTAAATTAGAACCTCTAAAACTAAGAAAAGCTATGTTTTGGCATTGTGTAAAGATAAACTTTTCAAGTCGGTCAAGGTGATGACATCTCTACAATTATCATTCTTCTCATGCATGTGTGTTGAAATTCTAAATTGAATATTTTTGATTGAAAATTCACCTCCATGAAATAGAATATAACTTTTAATGAAGATGTTGGACACAGATTGTCATTGATGTCAATATGGCAATATTCAAGGAAGGAGACAGAGCCAAAGAAGAGGAGAAAACAGCCATCGGAGCAATAGAGCAAGCAGAACAGAGCTGCAAGAGGAGCAGGCCAAAGCCAAGAGGAGCCAAGTGGAGCATAAACATGCATATGGTGGCAAATACATGTATATGCATTTAACGCAAATAGAGCTATCGAAGGCGGAAGATTTAGACTCATATGAAAATACACTGACGGAGTGAAAAAGGTAGAGTTTATATTGTATGAGCAGGTTAGGTTATCAGGCTTGTAAAACCCATGTATGCATGCTTTAAAAGCTGTTGAACACTGTTTTAAAAATTGGAGAAAAGTTGCTAAAACACCAATTTCTCCGTTACTGAAACACCAATTTCGGCGTTGCTGAAACACCAATTTCAGCGTTGTTGAAACACCTTCGTGACGAAATTATATTTCGGCGTTGCTGAAACACCTCCGTGACGACATTATATTTTCAGCACATCGTAAACATGAGGAAGCTAAAGCGAATGGAGGAGCGAAGTCAGAAGGTCGAGCGAGTGTTGAGGAAGCTGAAGCTCAAGCAAGTGAGGAGGAAGCCAAAGAGCCATTGAGTAAGCGGAAACGAATGGAAAAAGGCATGAGAATGTATAAAACAGTAACAACTAGTTGTTGTTGCTGCTGTTGCTGTTGTTGCTGCTGCTATTGCTGTTGCTGCTATTGTTGTTGTTGTTGTTGCTGTTGTTGTAGTTGTTGTTGTTGCTGCTGTTGCTGTTGCTGCTGTTCTTGTTGCTGATGTTGTTGTTGCTGTTGTTGCTGTTGTTGCTGTTGCTGCTATTGCTGATGTTGTTGTTGCTGTTGTTGTTGTTAGAGCTTTTTTTTGGTGTGGCAAAGAACCAGAATATGAGTTAGCAAAAGCAACAGAGGTGGTTAAGCATTGTATGAAGTTGCTGGTGAACATTGGTGAAGGCTACTGTAGCTGCTAAAAGTTGCTGAAATACACTGGAGGAAATAGAGGCCATGTAAGGGTCCAATAGAATAGAAAGAGGGATGAAGGACCAACAAAACAGTAGGCATTCAAAGGGGAGAAGCAGCCAGCGGAGAAACAGTCATGCTGAAGCATTCATTGTGACAATGAGAACATAAGATTGAGCAGAAAGTTGTTCTTTATACAGAGTTTAGTGTAGCTAAAAGTAAACTGACTAAAGCTATGTGAAGACATTATCAGTGAGAGAAAAAAAAGGCTATTGGAGACTATGTGTGGGCAGTGTGCAGAGTTGTAAAGACTCATTCTTAAGAAGACTAGTTGTTATTGATACTGTAGCTTGGAGACTACAGTGAAGCTGTAAATAGATAGAACTCAGCAGAGAAGAGTTCTGAGAGCAAAAGATTACTATCAAACAATGCCTTGACAAGATAGGAATGGAGTCCTTGGGGTTGGTGCCTCAAAAGCAAGAAGGATTGGAGTCCTTGGGGTTGGTGCCTCAAAAGTAAGTAGGATTGGAGTCCTTGGGGTTGAAGCCTCAGAAGTAGGAAGGATTGAAGTCCTTGAGAGTTTGTGCTCCTAATTCCAAGATTGGTGTCTTGGCAAAATAGAGTTGGTGCTCTGGAGGTTGGAGCCTCACCAAAGTCCAAGTTGGAGCTTGGCAACTGATTGCAACCATCTATATATTGTATCTATTTTACTGCATAGTTTATATTAATAAAAGCATTTATTCTTGTTGTTCATCTTGTGTTCTTAATATATATGTTTTAACTGGTAAAACAATAGTGGGAAAAAGAAATACTGATTCACCCCCCTCTCAGTATTTCCAACAATTGGTATCAAAGCAGGCTTCTTCATACTAGCCTAACAGCTTGAAGAAGGATCCATAGCCATGATGAGAAATCACAAGGCATCAGGAAGACCTCCTTTGTTCGATGGCACTAACTTTGGTTTCTGGAAGAAAAGAATGACCTACTACTTAATGTCCCTTGGACCTGAAGTCTGGCATTTTTGTCAAAATGAATACCAAATGACTTCCACTCTTCCAACAAACCAAGACGAGAGGAAAGCCTACATCACAAATGCAAAGGCCATGAACTCCATCACTAGTGGAATCACTGATTCCGAGTTTACAAAAATCATGCACTGTACCTCTGCCAAAGAAATGTGGGAGAAGCTAGTTGGCTTGTACGATGGAGACTCAAAAGTCAAAAAGGCAAAGCTTCAAACTCACAGAAGACAATTTGAAAGTTTGAGGATGGAAGATGAAGAAGATATAGCAGCATACCTCCTTCGAGTAGCTGAAGTGGTAAATTCCTTGAAAGGATTGGACAAAAAAGTTGAAGAAAGCACCATTGTTCAAAAAGTATTACGGTCCCTTCCAGACAGATTTGACTCCAAAATAAGCACTATAGAAGAAGCAAAGGATCTAGATACGCTCAAAATGGATGAACTCCATGGAATTCTTATTGCCTATGAAATGAGGAAAGGTGGCCCAAGCTCCAAAGATGCAACATTCAAGGCCTCAAAGTCAAAGAAGGGGAAAGAAAGGAATGACTCTAGTGATGAGTCAGACGTGGAATCAAAATTGGCTCAATTTGTACAAAGGATGAAGAGAGGATCTAAGCTTAAAGGCAAGTATCCTCTTATCTATTTTAAATGTGGTAAAATAGGTCATTATGCAGCAAAATGTCCTCATAAACATGACAGTGATGATGAAGGAAATTCTAAAAGAATGGCACACAAAAAGAAAGGGTTCAATAATAAAAACTTCCTCTCCAAGCAAGATGAGTCTAATGAGGACGAGTTTATGGTTATCAAAAAGAAATCAGATGAGGAAAGTGATCATGATGGAAGCCAAGAAGCATTATTCATGGCACTCGCAAATGATGATGACTCGGGGCTAGAAGGAAATGTAGATGAACTGTTAATAAGCGCCATTGACGAAAATGAGAAACTACGGAACAAAATAATTTCTCTCAAAGTGAAAAATGAGGAAATAAGAAGGAGAGAAGATCTGTTGGAAACAAAGCTTAAAGAAAAAGAAGAGACTTGTGAAGAATGTGAGGCTGAAATAGTGTCTCTGAGAAAGGAGTTGGAGCAAATTAAAAAGGGCTGTAAAAGCTCTCAAATACTTGAGACTATTCTGAAAAATCAAAAACCTCAACATGACAAGTCTGGAATAGGTTTCAAAGAAGAATCTTCAAGCACTAAGAATAGTGCAAAAAGCTATGCTGATGCACTTTCCTGCAATCCAAAAGAAGAAAAAGTATGGTATCAAAAGTGCATCCCAGATCCCAAGAATGAGGAGAGAATTACTCCAAAGAAGAATGTGGAGTTGAATCATGGACACTACAAGAAATACAATCCTGTACTCCACCAAGGGTCCATCGCAAATCCAAAGAACGAAGGAGGAGTAATTCCCAGGAAGGAAATCGACTCAAACCGTGGTTGCTTCAACAAGTACAAAACCATCTTTCTTGGACACTGCTTTCACTGTAAAAGCTTCCGTCATCAAGCCAGACATTGTATGGCTCGAAGAAGTGAAAAGACAAAGCCAAATGATCGAATAATCAACTCATATGCCCCCAAAAGGCAGGGAAAAATCAAAACCTTCAATTCATTTGATCCCTTGACCAAATTTGATCTGATTTGCTCTTTCTGCTACAATAATGGACACTATGAACAAGACTGCCCAATCAAAGGAAGAAAGACGAGTAGAAAGAACTCCAGCATGGATAAATGTGGCTTGGCTCTATATGATCAAAATAATGAAAACCAGTGGTTTGTAAATAGCGGGTGCTCCAGACACATGACAGGGGACAGAAGGAAGTTTGTCTCACTGAGCAAAAAGGAAGGGAATGTGTCCTTTGGAAGTGGATCAAGCAGAATTGTAGGAAAAGGAACAGTTACTCTGATCAATGGAAAAGGAAAAGCTCAAGATGCTCTACTAGTTGACGGACTCAAACACAACCTCCTGAGTGTCAACCAAATCTGTGATCAAGGACATAAGGTTGTTTTCAGCACAAAAGAGTGTGAAATAAGGAACTCTACCTTTGGGAAACTTGTGGAAAAAGGGGTGAAAACACCAAACAACATTTACATAATGAACAAGATTCAAGAAAATAAATGCTACTTGAGTCGGACAGATGAGAGTTGGCTGTGGCACAAGCGACTTGGACATACAAACTTCAAAATTTTGATCAATATCAGCAAGATCAAAACTGTACGAGACATCCCAAGGCTGTCCAAACTAAATCAAGTAGTGTGTGGTCCATGTCAACATGGAAAGCAGACCAGAACCAGCCACAAGACAAAGGAGCTCTATACTTTGAAGCCCTTGGAGATCATTCATGCTGATGTGTGTGGGCCAACTAGAAATCAAGCACTCCAAGGAGAAAGGTACTTTGTATTTGTTGATGATTATACTAGAATGATGTGGATATATTTCATAAAGTATAAATTTGAAACTTTTGAGTGTTTTAAGAATCTAAAAGCCCTTGTAGAAAATGAAAAAGATTTTAAAATTAAGTGCCTCAGAATAGACAGAGGAGGAGAGTTCACATCAAACGAGTTTAGTGAGTTCTGTAATATTCATGGAATTAAAAGGGAATTCTCAGCTGCCAGAACACCTCAGCAAAATGGGGTAGTTGAAAGAAGAAACCGAACAGTCGAAGAAATGGCAAGAACTATGTTATTAGCAACAGACTTACAGCCTAGATTTTGGAGAGAAGCAGTAGGGACAGCTGTCTATACACTGAATTGAACTCAATTAAGACCAAATTGTGAAAAAACTCCTTATGAGCTATGGAAAGGAAGACCTGCTTCGGTGAAGTGCTTCAAGATCTTTGGAAGCAAGTGCTTCATAAAAATAAATGATGGCTCACCTGGAAAGTTTGATTCTTGGGTTGATGAAGGGATATTTCTTGGATACTCTACACGGAGCAAGGCTTACAAGTGCTACAATTATCGACTGAAGAAAATAGTGGAAAGCATTGATGTAAAGGTTGATGAAGATCTTCCAGAAAGGGAAATTGAAGAACATGAAGATGACTCTCTCATTGAAGAAGAAGAACCTAAAGAAGAAGAAATAGATGAGGAAGAAGAAGAAGAAGAGGAAAGAGAACCACCTAATACCCCTTCAAAGATGAAGTATGTCCAAAGACATCATCCAGAAGAGTGGATCATTGGAGATAAATATGAAGGTGTGTAGACCCGAAGAAGGATAATAATCACACCCAAGAGAAAAGTCATTGCCCTCCTATCTATGATACGACCAGAAACATTTGTAGAAGCAAGTAAGGATCCTCATTGGCTAAAAGCCATGGAAGAAGAAATGTCCCAAATTGAGAAGAACAAGACATGGGAGATGGTACCTTGTCCAAAGGACAAAAACATAATAGGAAGAAAATGGGTGTTCAAAAATAAAATGAATGAGGAAGGACAGGTTATCAGGAACAAGGCAAGACTTGTCTGCAAAGGCTATTCACAAATTGAAGGAATTGACTTTGAAGAGACGTTTGCACCAGTGGCCCGTATGGAAGATATCAGGGTGTTCTTAGCATTTGCTTGCTCAAAATGATTCAAAATCTATCAAATGGACGTGAAATCAGCATTTCTAAATGGGGAACTCAAAGAGGAAGTCTACATGGAGCAAACAGAAGGTTTTGATCTAATAGAAGGAAAGTACCTAGTCTATACGTTGAAAAAGGCTTTATATGGATTGAAACAAGCTCCTAGAGCTTGGTATGCAAGATTCGATCACTACCTACAACAACAAGGCTTCAACAAGGGAGTGGCTGGAAGTAATCTATACATAAAGATAGATGAAGGCAAGTTACTAGCTGCTCTTGTTTATGTCGATGATCTGATTTTTGCTAGTAATAGTGATGAAATGAGCCATGAATTTTCTCAAAACATGTCAAAAGAGTTTGAGATGTCAATGATAGGAGAGCTGTCCCACTTCCTTGGACTTCAAATATCTCAAACTAGAGCAGGATTGTGTATATCTCAAACCAAATATCTAAAAGACATGCTCAAAAAATATGGAATGGAGGACTGTGCACCCATGAGCACACCTATGACCACAAACTGCAAACTGAGCAAAGATGATGACTTCCCTCTAGTAGATGCAACTCATTACAGGTTAATGATTGGAGCCCTTCTATACTTAACAGCTACACGACCAGACATAATGCAAGTAGTAGGAATGGTGGGAAGATTTCAATCTGCTCCCAAACAATCCCATTTATTAGTTGTAAAAAGAATTCTCAGATATCTAAAGGGAACTTCTGATTTCAGTCTTTGGTACCAAAAGAACTCAACACTGACAGTAACTGCATAAACCGACGTTGATTGGGCTGGAAGTATAGATGATCGGAAAAGTATTAGTGGAAATGCATTCTTCCTAGGAGACTATTTGGTATCCTGGCTCAACAAAAAACAGTCATCCATATCATTATCCACAGCCGAAGCCGAGTATATTGCTGCAACAGACTGTTGCTTTCAGATACTATGGATAAACGAAGCTCTAAAAGATCTCAACATATGTACAGATCAACCAATTATTGTCTATTGTGACAACACAAGTGTTATCAGTCTCAGCAAAAATCCAGTGATGCACTCAAGAACCAAACATATACCAATCAAGTATCATTTCCTCTATGAGAAAGTAGCTGAACAAAACATCGTCCTGGAATACATCAGTACAAAGGAGCAGATAGCTGATATTTTCACAAAACCTCTTCCTCAAGAAGCATTCGAACATCTGCGACAAAAGATGGGGGTTATTTCTTTATCATCACTCAAGTTCATTCATAAAGATGCAGCAGGATAGGGGGAGCAGTTTGACAGGGGGAGTCCATATGCATTCCTTTGCCATTGATGTCAAAGGGGGAGAGAGTAGAAGAATATTGCCATCAATAACAAAGGGGGAGATTGTTGGACACAGATTGTCATTGATGTCAATATGGCAATATTCAAGGAAGGAGACAGAGCCAGAGAAGAGGAGCAAACAGCCATCAGAGCAACAGAGCAAGCAAAATAAAGTCGCAAGAGGAGCAGTTTAAAGCCAAGAGGATCCAAGTGGAGCATAAACATGCATATGGCGGCAAAGACATGTATATGCATTTAACGCAAACAGAGCAATCGGAGGCAGAAGATTTAGACTCATATGCAAATACACTGACGGAGTGAAAAAGGTAGAGTTTATGTTGTATGAGCAGGTTACGTTAGCGGGCTTGTAAAACCCATGTATGCATGCTTTAACAGCTGTTGAACACTGTTGAAAAAGTTCGAGAAAAGTTGGTAAAACACCAATTTCTCTGTTGCTGAAACACCAGTTTCGGTGTTGTTGAAACACCTTCGTGACGAAATTATATTTCGGCGTTGCTGAAACACCTCCGTGACGAAATTATATTTCGGCGTTGCTGAAACAGCTCTATGACGACATTATATTTTCAGCACATCGTAAACATGAGGAAGCTAAAGCGAATGGAGGAGGGAAGTCAGAAGGTCGAGCAAGTGTTGAGGAAGCCGAAGCTCAAGTGAGCGAGGAGGAAGCCAAAGAGCCATTGAGTAAGCGGAAATGAATGGACAAAGGCATGAGAATGTATAAAACAGTAAAAACAGGTTGTTGTTGATGTTGTTGCTGCTGTTGTTGCTGCTGTTGCTGTTGCTGCTGTTGTTGTTGCTATTGTTGCTGTTGCTGCTGTTGTTGCTGCTGTTGTTGTTGTTGCTACAGTTGTTGTTGCTGTTGTTGCTTATGTTGCTTTTGCTGTTGTTGTTGTTGGAGCTTTTTTTTGGTGTGGCAAAGAACCAAAATATGAGGTAGCAGAAGCAGCAGAGGTGGTTAAGCATTGTATGAAGTTGTTGGTGAACGTTGGTGAAAGCTGCTGCAGCTGCTAAAAGTTGCTGAAATACGCTGGAGGAAATAGAGGTCATGTAAGGGTCCAACAGAACAGAAAGAGGGTGCAGGAGAACAAAAAGAGGGATGAAGGACCAACAGAATGGTAGGCATTCAAAGGGGAGAAGCAGCCAGCAGAGAAACAGTCATGCTGAAGCATTCACTGTGACAATGAGAACATAAGATTGAACAGAAAGTTGTTCTTTATACAGAGTTTAGTGCAGCTAAAAGTAAACTGACTAAAGCTGTGTTAAGACATTATCAGTGAGAGAAAAAAAACGCTATTGGAGACTATGTGTGGGCACTGTGCAGAGTTGTAAAGACTCATTCTTAAGAAGACTAGTCGTCATTGATACTGTAGCCTGGAGACTACAGTGAAGCTATAAATAGATAGAACTCAGCAGAGAAGAGTTCTGAGAGCAAAAGATTACTATCAAACAGTGCCTTGACAAGATAGGATTGGAGTCCTTGGGGTTGGTGCCTCAAAAGCAAGAAGGATTGGAGTCTGTGGGGTTGATGCCTCAAAAGTAAGTAGGATTGGAGTCCTTGGGGTTGAAGCCTCAGAAGTAGGAAGGATTTAATTCCTTGAGAGTTTGTGCTCCTAAGTCCAAGATTGGTGTCTTGGCAAAATAGAGTTGGCGCTCTGGAGGTTGGAGCCTCACCAAAGTCCAAGTTGGAGCTTGGCAACTGATTACAACCATCTATATATTGTATCTATTTTACTGCATGGTTTATATTAATAAAAGCATTTATTCTTGTTGTTCATCTTGTGTTCTGAATATATATGTTTTAACTGGTAAAACAATAGTGGGAAAAAGAAATACTAATTCACCCCCCCTCTCAGTATTTCCAACAGAAGACATATGTCATATGCTTTCATCTATAAACCTTGCAGTACTCATTTGTCTTAGAAAGGAGTCATTTTCTTAAAGCTCTTGTTTCATGGTGTGAGAGATCATAGATTAGAATGATGAGCAATCTTTAGGGTTTCCATGTCACTAGAGGTGATTTATCTAGAACTATTGTCTATCATACTAGAACTAGTTATACCCTACTTATATACAAAGTGAAGATTAGTTGAGTTGTTTTGAATTCATAATCTATAATTGTTGTATTTTTCAATAATGAACCTACTCATGGGTTGAGCTGATCCAATCCAAGAGGCCAAAACTATTATTTCATGGGGGTCAATTTTATCTTCTTTTTTTTAATATTAAGTTTCCATTTAGGCCAAGATTGCTTATTGTGACAGGGTTGAAACTTTGACCAAATAGATGGACAAGATTAGAAATTCCTAGTATTAATATACTGAAAAATGAATTTTGTTTTCCCTAAATGAAGTATAATGCCATAAACATGAATTTTATTGAGTTCTATAACATATGCATAGTTTTTTTCACCATTTTGAGATTAGGTTTACTCAAACGCCTAATCTTATGAAGATGATTAGTAGTGATTTGAAGCTTGTCTATGGTTGAGCCTAGAAAGTTGGTTATCCATGGAGTACTAAGTAATGAAGTTTGTCAGGATTGGTTTAATCAAGTATGATATTCATGAAATTTATTGTTTTTCTATGCTTTTGTTGATTGAAATCTTAAGTATAATGACTTTTGAGTGTGGAAAAGGTTCATTGTAGGTTTGAAGTTATTCTAATCATTGTATGGCTAGGTTTAAAGTTATTGAAGGTTTGTGTTAGAGTCGGTCTAGTTATCCCTCCGTCAGAGATCAAAGCTCTTTTGCATTTCATGATTAGGTGTATCATCCGTTTTGATCAGTTGCATTTCATTAGGCATGCCATAACTCTGATGGAGTGGTTTGTGTCATTCATTCCCCTCGTGCATGTCACTGCTGGTTTAGGTTAGGTCATAAAGCTTCAGAAGTCATTTACAGTCATGTTTTAAGTTTTTAGGTTTAGGTCTAGGGTTGAGTCAATTTTGTCTTAAAAAGTCTTAGAAGATCAGCAGGCCAGAGGGATGTCTTTGATAGATCATCATTTCAATAATTTTCATCACTGTACAGCTGAATTAGGACTTCTCTTCAAAACTCTGTTTTGAAGATAAGTCGCCATCTCATTTTTGTAAGAAATTGTCAAAATTTTCAATTCTTCAAATGTTCAAGTGCAGCCTTGATCTCCTTTGCCAGAGCATGTTACAGCTATCCCTGCAAACAAAAATCAACAAAGAGCTTCAGTGCAAACCTCAGAAAAGCATGAGAAAATCAAAAAGCATCATTATGTTAATAGACCAAAAGTGAAAGTGCCCAAACTTTACAAAGTGGGTTTTTTGAAGTCAATTTATTCAAATTAGATATTTTGGGTGTATATAAGGTGAAACAAGTCTTTTTGGTTCACCACATATCAGAGCAAGAGCATTTTCAGGATTGGAGGGCGAAAAACCAAGTTTCGAACCCTTGAGGCAGAGTTGAAGGTACGCACTACGCATAGAACTTGCGCGCTACGCACTGGGCGGTGCGCTACGCATTGGGCGCGCACATCATGTGTTAATTTACATAGGCGCTACGCACTGGGAGGTGCGCTATGCATAGAACTTGCGCGCTACGCATTCATTCCAGCGTTAAGTTTATGTGCCTAAAACGTATCAAATCGCCTCTGCAACTACAAGTAGGTGTTTCTTTGACTCAATCATCAAGTTGAATATTGTCTAATGTGTGTTTGAAGAGTGGAAGTGGTGTTGGGTGTAAGAAAACAAATCAAACCCTAGGCCCTTATTAAAGCTTTGTATAGGGCATTAAAAGACATTTGAGACAGCAGCACTTCATACCACAATATCTTTGTGACTGTTTTTATGCCCAAATATACCAAACAAAATATCCATTATGGCATAACTTTTATGATGCTTCAATTGGTTTTTTGAGGATACGCTGAAATTGGGATTTCATCACACCTACAACATACACATTGCAGTCCTCCTATTGCACCTATTTTGTTCTCAAAACCATGTCAGATACAGAGTCATCTTATGAGCAAGAAAATGAAAGTGATTCCACCACAGAGGGAATGTGCCACAAAGACCTCGCAAAGGTGGAAAAGGTGGTAAACATCTTAGAGAAGAGCCCACTTCTATGGTACAATTGCAGGCTTGCCCACTTGCCATGGATTGCTTTCGCCATCAGTCATGCTATCATTTTTGTGAGCTAATTTCACAGTTTCAGCATCATCGTGAATTAGCTCGCTCGTTTATTCTCCATTTACATGATGGCCATGTAAACCTTGTTGGAGTTAATTTCATTTTGTCACCAGAAACCATTGCAGAGGCCACGGGAATTTCAAATATCGGGGAGCAATGGAATAAGCGTCAACAGCTAGAGAAATCATATTATGAGCCATATATTAAACCAGGG
>APFE030814936.1:22585-35020 GCA_000404065.3 Pinus taeda | reverse complement strand
TCTTGACTCATTAATTGACTCCAAGTAATAAACACAATTTAAGGAATAAAAGGGGGGATAAAGAGACAACTAGGAGAAGAAATAGGAATCTTGTGAGGTGAGGAAAATATTAGTTTTAAATAAAAAGTTAAGTAAATAATTTTGGGTGACCCTTGATGCGAGAGTGACACATGGGTAGGTGAATAATCAAGCTATTAAATTAAAAAATATATGTATAATTATGCATGACATGCCAAGTGTCATCTATCAGGACTCTTATAAAAGAAGGGGCAAGCCATGGGAGAGGGGACTTTTGGGAACCCTATTGTGGGATGGATGATATGAGAGCAGTGATTACGAAGCTATAGTGAGTTTGGTGAGGTAGAGGATTTTTAGAGAGGGGACTCTTGAGCCAAGGTGTGCTCTCCTCTGCCAGCTAGAGCTTTCCTCCATTGTACAACCCCATTGCAGCTCGGGGGTCCGCGGGGAAGAAGAGTATCCAAGGAGTAGGCTGGGAGGTTAACCGGTGGGTCTTCGCATTCGGATCAAGTGCGTCATCATTCACTTGCAGAAGTGACCCGCAACAAGGGAATACCAGTACCAGCAGAGAAAGCAGAGTCTCGCCTTCTGGTGAACGGTACATATGTATTTCATTACTAATTGATCTTAGTTAAAAGTATGTAAATGTTATGATATGTTTCTAAAAATGAGTGTCAGCAATGTGTGTGTTGAATAAATTTGAAATCTCAATGCGTTTCTTTTCTGGTCGTATTTGTTGTTAAAAAAAAAAAATTGTATATAGTCCTTACACTTGGATAGTCCTTACAGTTAAATTATCAAAAAATTTATTATTATGTTTAGAGGTGCTCTCCGTATGGTAGTGATGTTGTAATGTTTAACATTTTGATTTACTCAATTTAAAAATAAAATAAAAAAATTAATTATGCAAGTCATGCTTTTCCCCATGGTATTCGCGACATCCATAAACCATAAATCCATTTACCTTGGATCAGAATACAATAATAGTTCATTAATCAAAACTACAAAACCATGGGCTAAACCACCATGTGTCACAAAACTGCTAAAGGAAAAAAACCATGTGCTAAAAATTGCCAAAAATTGACTACAAAATCACCCCTTTTTTCTAGGCGTGTTGCTTGTGTGGGATTTCACCCCCTTGTGATGTCCCCACTACACTTAGTGCAATGTACAACCTGTAAGGATAATCATGTAAATATTATAATACATACCCAACATTCTCCCACTTCTTCTTTTCATTGCACACAAGGGGTTGCACTAGTATATGATCAACAAACCAGGGAAATAATGCTCATTGTTTCTCTACACAAAGAGAACTCCTTAGTGCTTAAAAAATTGATTAATGAATCTACAATATTATTCAAAGTGCCCACCTTCACTAGCAACACCTTCTTCTATTCAATCATATCTCTCACAAAGTGATACTAAATATAAATATGCTTTGCCTTAGAATGATGTGTTGTGTTCTTTGCTAGGAAGATTGCACTTTGACTGTCATAATCTATCCTCAAAGCTCATTGTGCAAACCCAATACTTGAGCACAATATCTATAATCATACTAATTCCTTGCTTACATGAGTGGTTTCCATGTATTTAGTTTTTGTAGTTGAGAGTACCACTACAAACTATCCCTTGCTTATCTAAATTATTTCTCCTCCAAATAGGTTAAACACATACCCATTTGTAGATATTTTGTGATCTATATCTCTATCCAAGTCTACATCAACAAAGCCATGTATGTCCAACACTCTATCAAACCCTGGTTTTCCTTAGTAACACAATCTATAGAAAATAGTGTCACGCAAATAACTAAAAACCCTCTTTATTGCTATCCAATGCTCCCTCCCTAGTTTTGATATATACCTACTTAATACTCGAATTGCATGTGAAATATCCAGTATAGTATAGATCATTGCATACGCCAAACTTCCAACTACAATAGAATACACAACATGGGACATGTCCTTTTCTTCTTCTTGTGTCTTGGGACACTAATTTATAGATAATTGTACACCTACATGAATAGGGATATTCATTGGTCTACATTCTCGCATATTAAACCTCTGTAATATTGTCTCAGCATACTTCCTATGATCTGACCAGAGATTCATGTTTTCCTGGTCTCTTCTAATTACATGCCCAAAATTAAATTTGAAGCGTCAAGATCCTTCGTGACAAAGTGAGAGGACAACTAAGTTTTCACTTCATGGATGATTTCCCTGCCATTTCCAACAAGCAAGATATCATCCACATACAATACCAAATAAATAAGATAATCACAAATTAATTTGAAATACACACAATGATCTGCTTTATTCCTTGTGAAGCCAATTCCTAATCTGTGTATCAAATTTTTGATATCACATTCTTCGTGATTTCATTAATCCATGTAGGAATTCTTTTAACCTGCATACTAGCTCTTTCTTTCCCTTCATCGCAAAGCCTTCTACCTACTTCATGTAGATTTCTTCTTCTAGATTCCCGTGTAGGATTATTGTCTTCACGTCTCTCTGTTCTACTTTGAAATAAACAGTAGCAACAACATATAAAATAAATTTAATAGAAGTTAACTTGGCGACAAGAGAAAATATCTCACCAAAGTCAATTCCCTATACTTGTGAATGACCTTTTTCTACTAACTGAGCTTTGTATTTCCCCACTCTGCCTTCTACATTCAACTTCTTCTTAAACACCCATTTACGTCCAATGAAATTTCTTCCAACCAACAACCTGATTAGATCCCAAGCCTCATTCTTGTGTAAGGATGTCATTTCTTCAACCTGGATTTTTTTGCAAAGTTTGTCATCCTCTGAATTTGTCAGCTTCCTAATAGTTCTAGGATAATAAGCAGTAATAAGCATAGAAAAATTTGAATGGAGATTAAGTGAATTATACCTTTATTGCTGCCTTCTTTCCTTAACTGTATTTTCAATACCAAAGTATGTTTCTCTTCTTCTTTTGATTTATGTTCTTTTGTTGAGTTTGAATCATCATTTTTCAATTCAAACTCTATCTTTTCTCATTCTTTTTCCCTTGTTAGGACTTCTTGTTTAACATATTTAATTTCTCTAAATACCACATCTCTACTATACATAATCTTCTAAGGTTCTAGGTTCCAAAGCTTATAACCTTTTAGCCATATTTATATCCAATAAAGGTACACTTTTCAATTTTCTTATCTACCCTACTCCTATTCTTCTTTGGAATGTGTACATAAACATCACAACCAAATATCATGAGATATTTAAGAGAAGGTTTCTTACCAGTCCATTCCTCGTGTGGATTCTTGTCACCTAATGCTGACGAGGGTTATCTATTTACCAAGTAACATGATGTGTCCACTACTTTTGCCCATAATTCTTATCCTAACTCAACACCACTAAGCATTCTCATTGCTTTCTCCATCAATTTCCTAATCATTCTTTCCACAACTCCATTTTGCTAACGTGTGTATGGAGTAGTCTTTTGCCTTGTTATACTGCACTTTTTACAAAATTATTTGGAAAAATCAGTTTTGCAAAATTCTCCACCATTTTCTGTCCTCAACACCTTAATTTTTTTCTATTTGATTTTCCACAAGAGCCTTAAACTCTTTGATTTTTTCTAGGACCTCAGATTCTTTCTTTAAGAAATAAATCCATGTATTCTTAGAGAAGTCGTCTATAAATGAGACATAGTATAGATTTACCCAATGATGGAACCAACACAGGTCCAAACACATCATTATACATCAACTATAACATTCCCTCTAACCTCGTAGCACTAGAGAAGAATCTTACCTTATTCTACTTCCCATATAAACAATGTTCACATAAATTAAAATACAGAGCAACTAGACACACCTTCTATCATACCATTATTTTGTAGTACTTGAAGGCCCTTCTCTCTTATATGTCCCAATATTTAATGCCACAACATAGTCTTTTCTCCAGATGCTATAGGGTTTTTTATTTTTCTGTTCCACTCCTAGGAACAATGAGGTTGTTTCACTCATCACTAAGAGTGCTTTCTAATAGCTTATATAGAATTCCAGTCCAAAATCCCCTTAGCAATACCATTTCTCCTTGAACCATCATGTAGCTATATTTTTCAAACATTCTTTTTACACTTGCATCGCTTATTTTGCTTACAAAAATCGTATTTTTGGCCAATCCTAGGAGATGCAAAACACCAGGGAGTTTCAACTTGAATATTCCTCGTCATATGATTATGCTTATCGAGACATTTCTTAAGAAAACATCACCAACACCATATCTTTCATACTCGCAAAACCACTCCCTATGAGGAGTCATATGAAAGGATGCATATGAGTCGACCAACCATGCCTCATGATTTACATGTGTACTTGAACAAACCAAATACACACCCCCCTTCATCGGATGAGCTTTTTGCTTATGTAGAAGGAGCATCATTAGATCCATTCCCTTTCTCAACAATTTTGAATTTATAGTCTTTCTTGCAATGCTCTTCATTTTTGCATCTCCAATAGACCTTTACAAATTTTCCTCGATATTTAGATCTTCCCCTAGATTTAGTTTCCCCCCTTAAGGTTTTATAGGAAAGTCCTCTTATAAACAAGGCATATGTGTTTTGACTGTCCATATTTCTCCATCTCATATCCTTTGGTAATAATGATGAGATTATATCGCCAAAGTTTAAGGTAGTTGCATTACTACCTATGGAAATAACCAAACTATACCACAAGTCTGGTAAAGAACACAACAAAATAATACATTTACCTTGATAATAAATCTTAATATCAACATATAGTAGTTGACTTACCAAAGTATTGAAGGCATTTAGATGCTCTGTCACCAAGTTTCCATCCTTTATCCTTAAGTTATATAACTTTTTTCATATGAACAATTTTTTCACTAGGGATTTGACTGATATAAAGTCCCTAATTTGTTACACAAGTTATTTGTTGTAAATTTTCCTAAAACATTCAATCATATTAAATATGAGAGACACAATCTTATTATGTTCTTTCCCTTTCTATCCAACTTGTCCTAGTCTTCTACTAACATCACTTTTGGTGTAGTTTCCAGATCCACAATGGTTCATTGATCTTTTCCCAAAAAAAAATCTTCCATTTTGGGCTTTCGCAACTCAAAAAAATTCTTATTGAATTTCTTGATCTCTATATTTGAGCTATTTTCTATTTCCTTTCAAGCAAAAACCAATTTTATAGATCTCCACTGTAACAAGGTCTATCACATGCCTGAGCAAAACCCCTTAGCCACAAAAACATTTCCTCGAAGACAAAAATACTCTACTTCAAAATATAAGTTTCAACTCTGTACTTAATTGTTACAAACAAATTCTTAATAAAATAGAAACAATGCAATTGCAAATGCACACATCAACACAAATATTTTACCCTAGAAACCCAAAAATAGGAAAACCAGAAATATTTTTTAGTATATATTCTTATTTACAGTATTACAACACAATCTATATATATATATATATAAACCGCCAATCCATTTACCTTAGATTATAATTAGTTACTTAACTGAAACTACAAAACCATGAACAAAACCACTATGCGCCACAAATACGCGAAAGACAAAAATTGTGTGCTAAAAACTACCAAAAATGGACACAAAAATCACCCTATTTTTTTCTGGGGTGTTTCCCTTCAACCCTTGGATGGGGGGGCTTCAACCCCCCCACCACATTCGATGCAACATACAACATGTGGTAGAAGTTGCATATATAATATAATACATACCCAATAATATTGGTCCTAACCATTCCAAAGAATGTGAAACGAGTTGAGGAAGAAGATTAGGATATTAAAGGTTTGGGGCTTGTAGTCACTTTTTTTATTTTCTTTTAGATCTAGAGGAATTGATAACTTGTTGAAATTATCCGGGAAATGCTCAAGTTCAAAATTGATTGCCTACCATCTAAGTAAGTTCCAACAATGCACAAGTTAGCTTTTAATAGGAAACTTATGACTCAACAAAGGTCGAGGTGTATAGAGGCACACTGTGGGTGTGAACCTATATCTTGGGGTCATCTACCCTTCTAGCCTTACCAAAACAAGCCAACATATCCCTTTGCAGGAATTGAACTTGAGTGGAGGGGAGAACAAACCATGCTCCTAACCACCTTAGTTAAAACCCAAGACAAAGAACCATGCTTACAAACTAGCTAAATATGGTTATGGTTGTCCCCCTTAAGGACATTGATGATCCCTCCCCTAATCTAGTCTTATTTATCAAGTCATGGCTTAGTGATTAAGACATGTTGTAGGTATGCAAACAACTATGTTTAAATTCTCTTGTGGTTATACATTTGCATGTAAGAGAAAATGTATATTTTGTGTAAGAGAAAACCATTAACCTCAACGTATTAGTTTCTATCTCTTATCAACTAAACTTAATATATGATTGAAAACTAATTAATTTATATAGATATTAATAATATACATTATTCTTTCTCTATAAATAGAGTTACACATATTTTTATTTATATCTTTTATTATAATCATGATTTTATAGTTATGCATTAAATAGATTATTTTAAGGTTACATCTTTATATGGTATATAGATTTATACCCTTAATGTATGAAGTGCTACATGACTACTTAGTTTCTTTCTATAAATTAGAAAAAATATAATGAAAAGTCAAAGTCAATATGACTAAGTAAATTTTGTCAAAAGATAATTATTTACTCATAATTAAAGCAAAAAGAGATTTAAATCTTATGTAAAACAAGTTCATATGAATAGTTATCAATTGTAAATTAGGTATTAACACCATCCAAATCTATCAAGCCTCAAGAGATCAAGTTTGGAGTTAAGATGGATCTAACCTAGTACTTTTGCACTCCATAATGTATTTCCTCAAACCTTTAAATAAGCTTGATCATAACAAATATCATGAGCTTGTAAACCAAGATAATTTTATAGTTTAATTTAAATTAAAATTTTAAAGTTAAAATTTATATATATATAATAATAAATATATTGTGTGCCTCTTATTTATTATATGGTATTACTTCAGTGTTGTAATTGTGTGTGTACTAATTTGTTTTGGACCAAAAATTTCTGCGGCTTTTCATAGTTTAACATTGAGAATTCAATTTTTTGTTATTTTTTATTATTATTTAAATTTATTTATTCGTAAGGTGATTGGTTGAGATCTTATTATGGTGTTGTTTAGTAACTTCCATTTTTATATTAGTTACTATATTTTTTGTTTTTTGTTTTTTTTCTTTTTTGTCTACTTATTGATTTTTCCCATTTTTAATATATTTCTATTTTCATGAATTTCCTTTTCCACATTTCAATTTAAGATGACAAATTTTAAAGAGATATTTTTTTCATATATATAATATATATATAATATATATATATATATATTATTATATATATATATATAATATATGATATATATTATATATATATATATATATATAATATAATAGTTTTATTACTTTTTAATTTGACTTATACTTTTTTTTTATCTCTCTATGGTTTTTTCCTTTATTTTCAATTCCAATTCTATTTAATCATAGTTTTTTTTCTCTTGTTAATTTTTATTTGACTATATTTTTCTTCCCTTCGCCTTTTTTATAATTTTCTTTCAATACAAATAAACAATAAAACTTCTATTTCAATTAATATAATTAAGTTAATAAAAACAATTTTAAAAAAAATAATAAAATTAAAACAAAATTTGAGTGTAATTTTCTTCTGTTGTTTTTTATATACATATTTCATTTCTTCATTATACTCAAATCTTAAAGACCTCTTGTCATTGTTGTCTGCACTCAAATATCAAAGATTTGGAAAATGACAACTTGCGAAGTTAAAGTTGACAATGGGATTCATGTGATAATTGTGTTATTATTATTCAACATAGCTGCTATAGTTGTTATAAGTGATAAATGTGAGATTATTTTTTATTTTTATTTAGAACTAAATATTGAAGATATTCATATTTTTATTTATATCCCTATGTTGTATGGTTAAATAAAAATATTTAACATATTCATATTTTCATTTGCAGTGATGAGGATTTAGTTTTATTCTAGTGTGGTTATTTATATTTCAGGTTGAAATGTCTCTTCGTCGACCGATCCAAAATTATGAAGTAGTAGATTCCTGTAAAAATTGTCCTATAAGCATGTCGTGTGTTACAAATTAGTCTGATATCATTTTGTGTTGCACAAGTCGACCTCGGCAAGCTCACCTCTTTTAATATTATATGAGCTATCGTTATGTATTGGGCATTAGTATAAGTTTTTTTTTTGTACATCAAAGAGTTTTTATTAATCAAAAGGCATATACAAAGATGTCAAAATGCATATGGTCTCACCCTGACTAGGTTTGTTAACCAATGTGATAACCATACAACATACAAAAAGCAAAATTTCCAGCTGAGAGGCCTAACATTCCAAGAAACTAAAATAACAAGAAACACATCAGTGAACATATTCAATCATCAAAGGTAATTGAAGTAGGTTTGTTTGGCCTAGTAACTGGGGAAAGCGGAGGGTGATACATGCAATTGACATGGTGCTCAAAGTGAGCAAGCCAAGTGTCTAGTTTTTCAACCTTTTCCATCAACAAATTATGCCCACGCCAAACCACTACAACCCTTTCATGAACATGGCATTGGAAGTACTGAAGCTGCTCAAATTTGGCCATGACGGCCTCGTGCTCCTACCTGTGAGCTTAATCAAGGGTGTCCAGTTGAGTAGAGACAGATTGCACCAGTTTGAGGATCCTTAAGGAGAGCCTTGGCCTCCTAGAAGGTGCTCGACCCAAAGTCCCTGAACGTCCTTGGTTGTTACAGCCCTGAGGTAGCGTAACACATTGACGTCCCTGCCCATGACCACCTACAGTTGTGCCACGACCAAACTGTGAAACCATCAGATAGTGGTTTCCCACCATGGAAGCAACCGAAGAATTGTGACCTCCACGGGTTCCATGAACCTCTCAACCAGTGCCTCTCAAAGGACACGCACCTCGCCTGGAACACCCACCCTGAAAAGATATGGCGCCATCCTGAGACCCATTGAGGGCGAGAGAGCCTTCAGGCTTCATCGGAGCAAAGACGCACGAGGAGCGGGGACTAGGCTTCATGATGGATCTCAGAGGGAAGCCGCGAAGCCAGAAAAAAGTGACACACAGAACGCTACCACCTACCACTCGAAACCAAACAAGCCCTGTCACATACTGGAGGGAAGAGGATAACCAATATACAAATTCCCAACACCGAGAATTCACCGCCTGATTAGATACGAGCCGGACCAAAGTGGAAGTGAGAAACCTGAGGGGAGATAGCCAGATAGAAAATAACAAACACCCAAGATGAAATTGAAAGGCAAGGTCCCAAATTGATACCAACACCAGAGTCGAAGCAAAGCACCGAAGGCTGAATTGAGACCAGAGACCACGGAAAGGAAGAGCAAGGATGCAAGAAGACATGGAGTCCAACGCCACCCTGAGAGCTACAACACCACCTCCAAACCTATAACTAAGAAGACAAGAATTAGAAGTCTGACACAAAGCACTCCAGAAGCATCCCCCAAGAGGCTAAGGTGAGTAACCTGGGGAGCATAAGGCAATTAAATCTAAATCCAGCCAGAACCGAAGAAATCACATCCTCCAGAGGAGAGCTAAGAGGGAAAGTTTTTCAATTAGCAGGAGCAGGCGAGAGAACGTCACTTGAGGCACACCTGAGGTGCTCAGGATGAACCACCACCCTAGACCAAGAGCCAAAGAAGATACAAGTAGGGATGGGGGTGCATTACACAAAGAGACATTAGACAACCGAAGAGTTTTAGAATTGATGGAATGTAACCAAAGGAGGAGTGGCTCCATCACATCGAAGTGGTTGCACACAGGTGAATTTGAATGGTTCGCACAAGCGAGCACAATGGTATTAACTCTGGCGTGTTGGAGGGGTTGATGTCCTACCCTCCCCTGCCTTAAACATTGCATAACTGGCATACATCGCGTGACGGGTAGCTTCCACATCCCGACACCCCCATCGGGGAGGGCATTGATATAAGTATTATTATTAATTTAAATAATAATTATTTGTACAATAATTTGTCTTGAAAGTAGTTTGTTTTATAGAAAATTTTAGCTCCGATTTGAAAGATGGAATTGTGGACATTGGAAATTTCATGGGACAACCATAGGTTGATTGCAGATTTTTCCAAGCATCTTCTTAATTATACATTGGTGAAATTATGCATAATTTTCAACTGGAAAATGTGTTTTAGTAGTTTGAAATTGTATGATATAGCAGGGTTTTAATTCCAAAAATACCAACTATCTATTTCCTCAAATTTTATTTTTTTTTTGTGATCCAAATGGAAAATGGAATCCACCCATGTTATTCATCCACAACCCACACTTCATCAAAGTCCATTTGCTAGGCCACACATTGTTAGTATCACAGTTGGTCACAAGCATTACAGGGTATCTCTATCCTTGGATCTTCATTTGTCATGGTTATGAGTCATTGTTGAGTCCCAAACTTACATCTTCCCTACATTCCTTTTTAGCCTTTTTCTCCAGTTACCTAACCTCTAAGCTATCAGATAATTGCATATTAGTTTAAAATGAGCATATAAATGGTTTCCTAACTATGTTTTGTGACTGTTGTTTGATTTAGATTTTTGCTCAATCAGCTGCGGAATCTGTCACTTTCCGCAGCCAGAATCAGTTTCCGCAGCCTTTTTGTTAAACTCTATGCTACAGGTGTCTACTGAAGAACTCAGCCACATGGGAAAGCTACAAAGGATGTGGACATGGAACGTGTCCCCTTAGTTCAGCCAAATCATCCACAGAAGCCCGCGGTCAAAGCTGGTCAAACGGTGGTCAACAAAAGGAGTTTGCGGTGGCACGACTCTATTTTCATCACGAGGAGGATTGTGTGGCAAGATCCTGAGATTTAGGAGGTGTGCTAAAACCTGGGGACTGTCCGTGGACCAAATCCAACAAACCACCTCCTTGGATTTACTTCCCACGGCTACCATGCTGCTAAATTTCCGATTATGGTCTTTTACGTGTCTGTCTACCAGCGCAGACCTTAGGAATTAGTTATGTATTTCCTGCTATAAATAATGCGTCTTCGTATGCATATAGGATAGCTACTATTATGTAATCTTGACTGTTTGTACGAGCCATCGAGCCGAGACTTAGTTTCTATTTTATGACTGCATTGCAATATATGAGAAGACACTGATTTTGAGTTCAAATCTGTGATTGGTTCTGATTGACCGAGGTTGCAGAGGGCCCCTGTACACTAAGGTCCTGTAGTTGCTGTATAGCTTTATGTTTTTCTTCATTTTATGCTCTTGATACCATAGATGTTTGTTGTATATATTATCATGCTCATGGTATTAATGTTATTTGTTGTCCATAGCTTCTTTCATGCTTTTAATTGATTGTCAACTGATCAGTGTTTGCATTTCAGTTTCTAATAGGAAGCCCGGGCAGTGCATATAGTTTTGATGACTAATGATATGATGGAATTATCTTGTCCTTTCTGTTGATTTGTTCTCTAATTCCAGCACTGTTTATTGCTTTAGCTTTGCTTTGTTCATTTACTTTTCTGTAAGATAGATATTAGACTATTCATATCATTCTTCAGTTACCTCCTATAGCCAAAGTGAGTCGAATGGTGAGGGATTGAGTGTGAATGTATAGTTTGATACTAGTTTATTTACTTTTGCAAGTTAGTGATTAGATTACTCATATCATTCTCGGTTACCTCCTATAGCCAAAGCGAGTCGAATGGTGAGGGATTGTAGGATGAATGTGTAGTTTAATCCTAGTTTTATTTTATGCAATTTAGATATCATATTACTCAATTTGTGTATGATTACCTCCTATAGCCAGAGCGAGTCGAATGGTGAGGGGTCAAAAGTGAGTTGATTTGATATGGTTTAATTTACTTTGCTTATAGTTTTTGAATTGCTTTGAGTTCAATCTTTTTCTTTTTTTTATACAGCAGCAAGGATACTGGGTTTCATAGTCACTAGTTCATTATTTTGTTTAATTAGAATCTAGGCACATCTTGATTTCATCATTGTAAGTTTGAACACCTTTGGAACACTTTGAACTTTGGAAATTATTTTAAAGGCCACCATTACCTTGAATACTTTTGTCCATGCTTGATTATTAGAATCACCATCTCACACACCATATCACATTATGGAATCAACAAGAAGATAAATCCAAAAACAAATCAAAAAAACTAAAAACGACAAAGAAATAAGAAAATGGTTATCTTGCATAGATAGTGCACTTCACTTCAATAGTTTACGAATCCCGGATTGACAATTTATATAGCAATTTAGAACACACTGAATTGACCAAACATTTTGGCGCCGTTGCCGGGGAAGTGAAACTAGGTAGCCAATTTCTTAAAAAAATTTAAAA
>APFE030814936.1:0-22575 GCA_000404065.3 Pinus taeda | reverse complement strand
TGTATGATTACCTCCTATAGCCAGAGCGAGTCGAATGGTGAGGGGTCAAAAATAAGTTGATGTGATATGATTTAGTTTACTTTGCTTACAGTTTTTGAATTGCTTTGAGTTCAGTCTTTTCCTTTTTATATAGCAGCAAGGATACTGAGTTTCATAGTCACTAGTTCACTATTTTGTTTAATTAGAATCTAGGCACATCTTGATTTCATCATTGTAAGTTTGAACACCTTTGGAACACTTTGAAGTTTCGAAATTATTTTAAAGGCCACCATTACCTTGAATACTTTTGTCCATACTTGATTATTAGAATTACCATCTCACATTAGGGAATCAACAAGAAGATAAAACCAAAAACAAATAAAAAAAACTAAAAATGACAAAGAACTAAGAAAATGGTTATCTTGCATAGATAGTGCACTTCATTTCAGTAGTTTACGACTCCCGAATTGACAATTTATATAGCAATTTAGAACACACTAAATTGACCAAACATTTTGGCGCCGTTGCCAGGGAAGTGAAACTAGGTAGCTAAATTCTTAAAAAAAAAAACAAGAATATTTCAAGGAAGGTAAAAATTGATGATTTCTCAAAGTATGCTCTCCTTTTGCACCTAGTGTGACCTGGAGGATCAGAAAAGAGAATTATTGATTCAGTAATTTCTTAAGTATGCTCTCTTCTTGCACCTAGAGTGATCTGGAAAATCAGAAAGAGAATTATTAACCCGACTTGAAGAAAATAAAAATGACATGCATAGAGCAAGAGATTCTACGGGAAGGTTTATAGCTAGGGCCAAGAATTCAATTTTTACAACTCCATCTACTCCAAGATATAAGCAAGATACACCTCCAACATCTCCAACTCATACTCCTAGCCTTAGGATCCCTAGAATTCAAGAGGCAGTAGTTGAATTAGGAGACTCTCCCACACTATCCACCGAATTTGAGTTAGGAAAAGACCCTTTTCTTTACTTCTACAGGAAAACACATTTTAATTGAGGAAGTAGAATCACCTGAAGAAGAAGAGGGAGAAATTCCTCCTCGTTTACCATTAGTAGAAGAACCAGAGGACTCTGAAATCACTGAGGAAGCTATCATGACAAAGGAAGTATTAAACGGATTTGGAGGAGGTAGAGGTAGAGGTAGAGGAGGAGGAAACAATGGAGGAGGTAGAGGTAAAAACGGGGGAAACAGGGATGGAGATAACTCATTTGGATTTCCTATAGTTGATGAGGAATCTCGAACAACAATGAAAAATATCTCACCATTTGTCCTCCCAAACTTTTATGGGTTGAGAAGTGAGTGTAAAAACCAAAATCCATACATGATTTTTTTTTCTTTCAAAATTGAAAAAATGCAACCAGAAGAGAAACACATTAGGAATTCATTTTAGGAAACATAACATAACATTTACATACCTTTAACTAAGACCAAAATAGTATTGCAACACATATGTACCGTTCACCAGAAGACGAGACTCCGCTTGCCTTGCTATTGCTAGTATTCCCTTGTTGTTGGTCACCTCCGCGAATGAATGGCGATGTACTTGATCCGAATGCGATGACCCACCGGTTGACCTCCCAGCCTACTCCTTGGGTACTCTTCTTCCCCGCGGACCCCCGAGCTGTAATGGGGTTGTACGATGGAGGAAGACTCTAGCTGGCAGAGGAGAGCACACCTTGGCTCAAGAGTCCCCTCTCTAGAAATCCTCTACCTCACCAAACTCACTATAGCTTCGTAATCACTGCTCTAACATCATATCATCCATCCAACCATAGGGTTCTCCAAAAAAAATCCCCTCTACCATGGTTTGCCCCTTCTTTTATAAGAGTCCTCATAGATGACACTTGGCATGTCATGCATAATTATAATATTTTTTTTTTAATTTAATAGCTTGATTATTCACCTACCCACATGTCACTCTCTCATCAAGGGTCACCCCAAAATTATTTACTTAACTTTTTATTTAAAACTAATATTTTCCTCACCTCTCATGATTCATATTTCTTCTCCTAGTTGTCTCTTTATCCCCCCCTTTTATTCCTTAAATTGTGTGTATTACTTGGAGTCAATTAATGAGTCAAGATTTTATCCCCAATCTACTTCCTAAATTAACTCAGGTTATCTCTTAGAGGAATATTCTTATGTTGGTTGATGCCACATGGAGCTTCTCTACATTTCTCTAAATTTAATTTATTTTTCTTATTTTAATTCACCTTCCTCTTTGCTTAATTAAGTTTAATTGGTTTAGGATTAATTTTTATCCTTACAAAATGTTTGCCTTCCCCCTTTATCTAATTAAACCACCTAATCTAACTAGTATTTTCTAACATGGGAAGGGTAGGGTTTTCAAGGTACTCTATTTTATTTCTTCCTATGATCCTCCTTATTCCAAGTTTTATTTTTGATTTAATTACCTTGATTTCTAATCATCATTTTCCCTTGATGTAACTTTACCTAGCTTTCATTCCTTACTTATATTTATTTATTATTATTTATTTTTAATGATTCCAAGGGTGCAAAGTTTGGTTGTGCCCTTCAAGAACTTCCCTAGAAGTTCCAAGGGTGCCACACCTAACAATTTAATTGTGATGCCAAGGATGCCAAGTTGGTCGTGCCCTTCAAGAATTTCCCCTGAAATTCCAAGGGTGCCACACCACTTGCCCTTCAAGCATCTAGTGACTACGAGGGGAAAGTATAGTGCAACGTCATAGACCACTATCATCTCTTATGTTGCCTGCTGTAGTGAGACTAATGGTGCTGGGGATCAAGGAATCTGCCTTGATGCGCGCCCCCCAGTGAACTCCTCATGAGCGACCCAACTTTGGTACCTGCCCTCATGGCATCGTGATCTTCAAGGCAAAGGTGTTTCGACCCTTCTAGCCCAAGTCACGGTGGGAGTGCTAGTGGGTGAGATCAGGGACTTTGTCCCACCCCTCCCATGTAGTTCCATCCACCTGTGCAACCCCATCACCCATATGTGAGTCATTCGGTCAAGCAACTAATCTGTGCCTGTAACCATTAACATATCATCATAATATAGTTAAACATATATGGAAGATTTCAATATCGACTTAAACTTTAAAAGATAAAATAATATGAATTTTCATCGAACCAGGTGTCATTGACATGTTATATGCGAGCGCCTCTTATTGTTTCCTGCCATACTCAATAATCATTAGTAACAAGGTTTCTCACTGTTAGTCATTATCATAATAGCATCATTAAAAATTCTTGGTCATTCACATCATTGTCCATTGTAAGCCTGAACTAACGAAAGTAGGTAACATAGGGTACACATCCCTCATGGCTATCATTATTAATCATCAATGGAAACATACATATTTATTAAGTCATCAACATCGTAACATCATAGAAATATACCAATCTATCAAATTTATCATCATTATACTTTTAGTAGAGCGCATACATATTCTTTACTACCCTCATCATAAATTCAAATACTAAACTTAGTTATTTAATGTTGCAATCATCGGAATACTGATAGATAAGATACATAACCATTCATGCTACCATAATATCAAAGGAAAGCATTTATAAACATCATAACCATGAATATCTCAATCGCTAATAGTAGTGTCATGCATCCGGATCCTCAACCTGAGGTCCTCAAAGAATAAAGTGTCTAAGATAATGTCATATTAAGGTCAGGAAACTAGAGTGGGCACTACAGCGTATATGTTAGTTTGAAGAAAAGCAGTAGGACAGACTCAAGAAAAAGGGTCTGATATGATTCAGTCCATTATTTTCTCTGTTTGATAATGGTTGCAATCTGCTGATGATGTGTAGAAATGTCTTGACACTTGTAAGATGTTTAAAAAGTGTTTTGATCCTAAATTAATGATGATGATGCCTTGATACTTCTTGCTGATATATGCATGATCAGATCTGACAGTAAGCAAGATGGCACAGGTTTAGGGGGAGCATATGCTTTTAGTAATGCATTGTTGGCATTATGATTAGTAGTCCTTGGTGATGATGCTTATATGGATAAATGATATATCTTGCTATGATACGATTATGAGTTGTCCATGACAAAATATCATATGATTCTTGGGGTTACATAGTTGATGTTCAGATCAGATTTGTGGTTGATTCTTTGATAATGCATATATGGTGCTTACATGGTGATCTTCATAAGGATAAGGAGAAGTACAAAGCTTGAATACACATCTTCATTACTTGATGATGAGTCACTCATATGTTGATGTCGTCATATGCATAAAGATCATATAATAAAATTATGATGTAGGATTCCTATAGTTCTTGGTGCTCATGTGGATGAGGATTGTTGTTGTTGATGATATTAAGAAGTCTTGACAAATGATCTTGAGCTCAAGATACATAGTGTTGGATACATGAATGTTTACTCAAAGTTGCATTGTTGGAGACATGATGATGATAAGTTCTTACCTATATGATGATAGGTTGATACTTACATATGTTGATTGATGCAGATGTTCCCATGTGATGATACTTGGATCATGCAGATCTTGATTTTGATGAGATGGCTATGGTGTTTTTCACATATGATATAATGTGAATGATTCTGTATGTCATATGCAGAATTTTTTTCAAAAGGATGAGTTGATGCAGAAATACCTTGTTGCTGGTCTAGATGTTGTTGTCGGATGATTATGGAGCAAATCATACATTGTGTATGATAGTTGTTGATGACTATCATGATATTATTTAGATGTTTGGTCTCTGTTATAAATGTCATGTATAGGTCATATCAAGACTCATGATGTAATAGTTTGTCTCTATCTAGTGTAGTCATTTGATGAATCCCTTTTGGTCATATGATATAATTTTTACCCCCATTATGCATGGGAAGGATGATGTAATAGTTCAGTCATGTATAAACATTTGGTATCTGGCATATCCCCACTTGGTTGGGTGGATGAGTCAATATTGGTATATCCCCACTGGGTTGGGAGATAGATGTAGGTATGAGTCCTTGGTGATAGGAAGGTCATTTATGATAGAGTCATGTTCTTCTTGTAGAACATCCTTTTGTAGACCTTGCTTACAGTCAGGGGGAGCATGAAAAACACACTTCAGCAGAGCAGAGACTTCAGCATGTACTTAGAGGGAGCATGGTTAGGTACACCTTGGCATATACAAAGGGGGAGCTCATTTAGAGATTTCAGCAGATACTCAGGGGGAGTATGGACAGCGGAATGTTTATCAAGGAAAGAGAATATCTTGGTCTGCCCTTTGCCCCTGATGTCAAAGGGGGAGAGTGATTTGGTGTTGTTGCCATCAAGTCCAAAGGGGGAGATTGTTGGAATTATGATGCATGTGTTGTACTTGATGGCAACCCACTCGTAGAAGAACAACTCACTTATATATAACTAGATGAATCTATAGAAGAGATATTAGATGTGACAGAATACATGGGATGCAGGACAGCTCAAAGGAATCATATGATAGTTCTCAGTACGACAAGTTAGCCTTGCCATCAAGTCCAAAAGGGGAGATTGTTGGCTTTATGGTACAAGTGTTGTTCTTAATGGCAACTCACACATATGACAGTGCAGCAGGTCAGTAGCAAAGAGTTGATGATCAGACTACAAAGAATGAAGAAAGCAGAGTATATACGGAGGTTCACTATATACCAAGTCGCGTACATATGCAGGTTATACGCAGGTTCACTATGTACCAAGTCATGTATATACGCAGGTTCACTATATACCAAGTGGGGTATACACGCAGGTTCACTATGTACAAAGGAGCGTATACACGTGGGATTTCTGATCAAAGTTGCGTATGCGTATGCACACATTTTCATGCATGGAAAAGCGCGTACATGTGGGAAAGCTTATTTTTGGGTCTGTGGTATTTAGACCTATGGTTTTGGTCCTTGGTATTGTGTCCGAAGTGTTGAACCCAGATATTGGGTCCCTAGTATTGGTTCTCAATGGTTTTGGACCATGGTATTGAGTAAGGCCTAAGACTATAAAAGGAGAAGAAGATCATTAGGCAAAAGATTGAGAAAGTCTTGAATATCTGATGAAGTTTGAGATCTAGTATGTAGGTTATGGGTTCATGATGCTTTGCTTGATCTGAGCTAAGGAGGAATCTCAGCAGTAGATGGAGAACAAGATCTAAGGATAGATTGGGATCTAATGGCTTGGAATGAATCATCTCTATATGGTTTGATCATGTTTATTCTATATCTGTATATTGACACATGTAATGTTATGATGTGGGTATAACTTAAGTTTGAAATAGCTGCGACTCATGAATGAATATTTACAGATGTATACGCTGGTTGACTATGATAGAAGCACGTACATACGCAGGTTAGATACATCTAAGTAGCATATACCATATGAAGCTATTATGTTGAAGTTACAAGTGGTTCTGGTTGTTGATGACTGTTTACTGGTGTTGGTATTCTGCATATTCAGTTTGGTTGATTGTGTTTAGCTTCAGCGTTGATGGATGAGATCTGTAATGGATCAGGATCATAATGACTTACCTTTATGTGACCTGATGGACTAGATTTGGTTTCTAACTTATGTATTATCCTTGTATATGTAATGATCTGGGTATGTTTGAAGTCAGGAAGTGTCGCGAAGTTATAAGTAAGTAATTGATGACACATACGCTGGTTCACTTTGGTGAAGTTGCGTATACACGTTGGTTCGGCTCTTCCAAGTAGCATATGCACTCTGATGCATGATTTTTGATGATACAGTTAGATCTGAACGTTGTTGCAGAGTTATATGTTCTTCTCTATGTTATGGTGACTGCAGTTTGTTGACAGGGTTTTAGTGATTCAGTATTGGGTGAATCAGAGATTGATGATGCTAGTGTTGTTAAATTGGCAACTAGGGCCAAACTCCATGTGGGTTGGCTTATTTCTAGTAGCTGATATTTTTATTGGATCCCTCTCGTCGAGAGGTGTAGGATTGATCCAAAGATCATTCGATTCCGATAAGTATTTATGGAGATATGTTTTTTTTTTATGTAATTATTATCAAGCCGACCAACACTTATGTAGGCTCTAAGAAGCCCAACTGACGTGTGTATTCAACCTCTACATTTTTAGTATAAATAAGAGAGGATTTGATGTCATTTAGAACACACATTCTCCATGTGAACTCCTCCTCTCCACGTCTTGGGTTTTTGGAGAAGGAGAAGACACAAAAGAGAATATGTTGGATGCCCTAGCTGCAGTAGAAAGAGAAGCAGTCCATACGCTATAATGAAGGCCATCCACACGCTGTAATGGTGACCTTATCCATGCAACCATACGTTGATATGCATGCAGTAATGAAATATATATACGCTACTCATTGGAAGACCTAGCTGCAAAATGATGCTCTAATCCTGTGCAGGTCAAGAAGACATCTATCTAAATGATGAATCTTCATATGTTGTTCAAGGAGACCAGATACATTGGAAACCTTATACAGTATACGTTGTTCATGGCTATAAATAATATATGCAGTCATGATTTGTTCATGGTTACGCAGGTCATAATCCAACGCAGTCATGGATGCGATGAGATGTATTCATCTACAAACCGAACCCTAACACGCTGATACGCTGTATACGCTGATATATTTATGGTACACTGATGTTGTAAACCCTAACACGCATATGAACGCAGTCAAGTAATGAAGGTTGTACATATGAAGGCAGTCAAGTAATGAAGGTTGTATTTATGAACGCAGTCAAGGTAATGAAGGCAGTATACATGGAACGTAGTCACATGATGGAATATTGTCAAGGCAGAAGGAACATGTTGTAATGTGAACGCAGCCACATTTATATATATGGAACGTAGATGCCTTTATATATGGATCATATAACTCTCAGTTATATATGGAGCAAGAACGCAGTTATATATAACTTGCATTCATATATGGAACACAACAACATTTATATATGGATCTCAATCATATATGAAATTGGAATGCAGTCACATATGGTCTCATACATTGTCCAGGGACTCCTTCCACAGCAATAAATACATATATGCAGGCAAGTAGTCACTAAGGTATATATTCAATGTAGCCCAGGCATGTATATATCTCAGGCAGTATATATATACACACAGTAAATATATATATATATATATATATATACACACATAGCTTCATTCAGGCAATATATATATGTATATATATGCAGTAATGGAAATGGATTACTGTAGACAATAACATGATTGTGTAGTTTGAGACTGAATGGAGGATTTCGGAACTATAGCCTAGCTGCTTTGCTAGGCTGCAAGCCATAGCAAGTAGCTAAGGCTGATAACAGTATTATAGTGCTGCAACATGATGATGCACAGGCAGCATGATGACTATGATTCATACTAGCAGGGGCAACATATGCACAGGCAGCATGATAATGATGATGCATGGGCAGCACGAAGCATGAAGATGCATGATGCAGCATGATGGTGCTACAAGGTAAGGTGCAGCAGATGAACGAAATGGATAGGTGAAGTCGTCACCTAGGAGATTCAGTTGAAGCAGAATATCTTCAACTAATCTCATCATTATAGGAAATGATCTATGCTCAGATCCAGATAAGTCAAAGTGTTGACTTCTGTTGTAAATGTATTATCTCTCTCTCTCTCCTTCTCTGCTGAACTTTGAAGATAAAAGAAGATTTGATCAAAGGGTTTCCCCACACATTGTGGGGTTTGTCCCTGGCTTGCGCCGCATCTTGTGTCCTCTTGTCTTGGCTTGTCTTCTGCGTTTTATATTTATGTTCTATCTGCAGTTTATCATAATGTTGATGTGATTGCTAACTGTGAAAATTTAAATAAATTGCTCTAGCATAGAACATACCTAATCTTAACATGGTATCGGAGCTGAGGTGAAGACAATGCCCAAGCAAGAGTGAAAGAGAAATCACCGAAGATAGTTGGGACAAGACAGAAGGATCAATGGGTTCCTCATAATTCACCTAGGGTCAAGTCAAAGCAAAGAATGTTATCAGAATGGAGTAGCAGAAGTTTCTGATGGCCCATCTAAAGATCACTTCATTTGGAAGTTCAGCTGGAAGGAAAGGCGGATGCCTTATTAAAATAAGTTTGGTCGTTATGTGAAGGAGTGTCTGAATGCCAGAGACACATCTCTTGATGAATATAACAATCATTTATGGGACATCTTCAATGATCAAAGGATTGACTGGTAATGCAAGTCATCAAGGAAATGGTCGACTCTTCCACGAAAGCAAAAAACCCCAGAATATCTTTTATGTACCTGATCGTAAGAAGAACCTGATGTCCATCTCGGAAATGGTAGTCAAAGGTTACAGGGTGGCACTTATTGATGGAAAGGTATGTGTTTGAAAATAGATCTTTCAAGGATGTTTTTGAGTTCAGGGTTGTATCAAGTTGCAGGAAGTCCACTGGGGACCATGTCCATTGACTCAGCACCGGAGGTCTGTGAGTTAGATGGTGACTAGGATGCCTAAATTCAAAAAGGAGCATGAAGGTACATGTCTGAAATGTACCGAAGGAAAATATTATAAGGGGATCATTCCCCTCATGCAGCAGGTCCACCGGCTTGGAACAACCTGAGGAGTTTGAGACTCATGATCGGGAATCTCATGTATACAGGTGGAAGAAAGCCCTCTATGGCTTGAAGAAAAACACCTCGGGCATAGTATGAGAGGATTGATAGCTATCTAATGCAGTTGAGATTCACTATGAGTGAAACCGATCCAAACCATTACTCAAAGGATGTGGATAATAAACCTCTCATACCAGCACCTATGTCTAACAAGTGCATACCCTCTCATTTATAGGAGACAGAGGGAGTTGGATTATGAATGTGGAAAGATAAGTTGCAAGCTTGTGACTGCCTCGAGGATCTTAACTTTCAGAAGCTATATGGTAATGATGTCGGACCAGATTTGGGAAATGCCTTTGAGTTTCATAAACTCATTCGTGTTGATGTACTTGGAGAACCTCCATATGGACATATGGGATGCAGTTAGCATGGTGAGCTCATATTTGAGCCTCACTAGATTGGTGCCAAGAATCTTCTGAGATATCTTCAGGGCACAATCTCTCATGGATTGAGATAAACTGCCAGAAATATGAAACCACATGATTATTCGAATGATGAGTGGGCAGGTAGTATGGAGGATCACTAGAGCACTTCTCAATGTTGTTTCTCTTTCGAATCTGCCTCGATATCCTGGATGAGCAGGAAGCAGAAGTCGGTGACTCTGAGCATCACCAAGGTAGAATACATTGCTGATAGTATGGCCTTCTGTGAGGTAGTCTGGTTGTTGAAGCTCTTCAGTGAGTTGTTTCTACACATGATGAATACCACTATGATTCTCTGTGACAACCAAAGGTGGGATTCGATTATTGAGGAATCCTGTATTCGACAATTGCTCCAGCAGACAGACATCAAATACTACCTTATCTGGGATATGGTAATTCGATGATCAAGGAGGCTCCATCGAACTGAGATGATGTACAGGACAGAGCCCCGAGGAAATATCAAATTTGTGATTTTCCCGAAGGACTTGGAGTCGTAGAGAGACCTTTGTAAAAAGGTCCTGCATGTTGCATACATTGCGCTCTGGGAGCTCTGGGGGGCTTGCAGTTCTATTGGAGCAACATACGACCACAGGGTGACTCACCCTCCCCTAGTGGTGCACACTGGAACAAGATGATTCGCTTTCTTGTGGGACAAGATGATTCGCTCTCTTGTGGAACAGGATGATTCCCTCTCCTGTGTAACAGGATGATTAGTTCTCCTGTGAGGCCTGGATTGATGTGTTCTCCATGGCGGCCTGGATTGATGTGTTCTCCATGGCGGCTTGGATTGATGTGTTCTCCATGGCGGCCTGGATTGATGTGTTATCCATGGCGATTGTAGTAGGATTGATGTGTTCTCCTATGAGGACATGATTGATTAAGTTCTCCTGTCGAGGCATCCTACCCATGCAATCTGGGACTCATGGGAAGTACCTCTCATCTGATCAATGAGCAGGGAAATGAAGTTAGGGACCATAGTAGTACCGATGGATGCATCGTTGTACCTACCGTACTCCCTACACTAGGATGACCTCAATTGATCTGGGATCAATGATATTGGTCTGGGACCAGTGGTAGGAGTTGTACATACTATGATGCTCACTTCGGGTCGGCTGAGACTGGTCTGGGATCAGTGGTACATACTCTGAGACTGACTTTGTGTCAGTGTAGGACTGGTCTGGGACCAGTGAGAGTCATACATACTATGACGCTGACTTCGGGGCGGCTGAGACTGGTCTGGGATCAGTGGTACATACTCCGAGACTGACTTTGTGTCAGTGTAGGACTGGTCTGGTACCAGTGAGAGTCGTACATACTATGACACTGACTTCGGGTCGGTTGAGAGTGGTCTGGGACCAGTAGTACACTCTCTGAGCCTACGATACTGGTCTGGGACCAGTGGTAGGAGTTGTACCTACTATGACACTGACTTCAGGTCGGTTGAGACTAGTCTGGGACTAGTGATACATATTCCGAGACTGACTTCGTGTGAGTGCAGTACTGGTCTGGGACCAGTGAGAGTGGTACACACTATGACGCTGACTCTGGGTCGGTTGAGACTGGTTTGGGACCAGTAGTACGCTCTCTGAGACTGTGATACTGGTTTGGGACCAGTGGTAGGAGTGGTACTTACTATGAAGCTGACTTCGGGTCAGTTGAGACTGGTCTGGGACCAGTGGTATGCACTTTGAGACTAACTTCGGGTCAGTGAGAATGATATGACTCATTCTCGATCAATTCTTCTTCTTCATAGTTCAGCAGAGCAGAGCAAAGCTAACAGAGCTAAGCTGAGCAGAGCAGAGCAGAGCTAGTAGAGCTGAGTAGAGCAGAGCAGAGCTAGCAGAGCTGAGCTAAGTTGAGCAGAGTAGATCCAACAGAGGTAGGCAAAGTAGTGCAAGGCACTAATGGAAAAAATAGTACACTCGTACATATGGATCAGCAGATGGAGTTATCCCTAGTTGAGAGGGAGTGTTAAATTGGAAACTAGGGCCAAACTCCGTGTGGGTTGGCTTATTTCTGGCAACTGATATTCTTATTGGATCCCTCTCATCGAGAGGTGTAGGATTGATCCAAAGATCATCTGATTCCGATAAGTATTTATGGAGATATGAATTTATTTTGTTTATGTAATTATTATCAAGCCGACCAACACTTATGTAGGCTCTAGAAGCCCAACCGACGTGTCTACTCAACCTCTACTTTTTTAGTATAAATAAGAGAAGATTTGATGTCATTTAGAACACACATTCTCCATGTGAACTCCTCCTCTCCATGTCTTGGGTTTTTGGAGAAGGAGAAGACACAAAAGAGAATACGTTGGATGCCCTAGCTGCAGTACAAAGAGCAGCAGTCCATACGCTATAATGAAGGCCATCCACACGCTGTAATGGTGACCTTATCCACGCAACCATACGTTGAGATGCACACAACAATGAAATATATATACGCTGCTCATTGGAAGACCTAACTACAAAATGATGCTCTAATCCTGCGCAAGTCAAGAAGACATCTATCTAAATGATGAATCTTCATATGTTGTTCAAGGAGACCAGATATGTTGGAAACCTTATACAGTATACGTTGTTCATGGCTATAAATAATATACGTAGTCATGATCTGTTCATGGTTACGCAGGTCATAATCCAATGCAGTCATGGATCCGCTAAGATGTATTCATCTACAAACTGAACCTTAACATGCTGATACGATGTATATGCTGATATATTTATGGTACGCTGATGCTGTAAACCCTAACATGCATATGAACGCATTCAAGTAATGAAGGCTGTACATATGAAGGCAGTGATGTATTTATGAACACAGACAAGGTAATGAAGGCAATATACATGGAACGCAATCACATGATGGAATGTTGTCAAGGCAGAAGGAACACGTTGTAATGTGAACGCAGTCACATTTATATATATGGAACGTAGCCGCCTTTATATATGGATCATATAACTCTCAGTTATATATGGAACAGGAACGCAATTATATATAACTTGCATTCATATATGGAACGCAGCGACATTTATATATGATAATATAATAATAATCATATAGTGTTATAATAATAATTATAGAAATAATATATATTAACTAATAATAATACTATCAACAAGAATTAGTTTAAATTGTACTATATATAACTAAATAAATAATAATAATAAATTAATTAATAAATAAATAAAATAAAAATGAATAATATGTAATTAATATTAATGAATAAACGAAGTTTCTCAGAGAGCTCTGCGGCGGAACGAAAATGAACCCTAGATGTTCAATCGCTCCCTCCTCCCCTCTGGCCGCTTTCTGGACATGGCACGGCCCCATCGATGATGGCGTAGCAAGTTTCAGGCAAAAATTGCAGATCTACAACCTCTTCGTGGCTCCGACTGTCTTCAAGGTTCTTTTGATAGCTCCCCGCCCCCTGCACCTCTCCGCTCAGGACTTTGGGGACACCGAATCTCAGCCATCTGCCGCTGCATTCGGCCACAACTACCCCCATCGGATTGGAGACGCCCTCGTCAAGCACCAACCTGCAGAACATACATTCAGTTTTCTCCAAGCGGTAGCTCTTGGAAATAATTTCTTCACCCTGGAAGGCTGCTCTCTTTTGTTTACTTCTTATTTATCCCCCCCAAACTGCGTCTGGACGCTCTTGTGGGCGGATCGCAAAGTCAGATCTGGCGTCCCTAGGACTCCCACCTCCTCTCCTCTCTATCCCCTGCGGCAAACGCAGGAAAAGAAGACCCTGTAAAGATCCAGCCGCCTGTTGTCTCAGATCTGCAGAGGCAAGTAGAACTCTGGTCTCTCTGCCTCATTCCAGATCCTGATCAAGCTTATATCTGGCAAAACCCTGCTACAATGGGTGAGAGCGTCGGATCAAGTGCAAGACCTCAAGCAGGCTCTGGAAATCAAGCTGGGGATTCCCTCTGCAGCACAGCGACTTCTCCACGAAGGTAAACAACTCGAGGATCTTTACCCCCTGTCTTTTTACAACATTAAGAGAAATACCTCCATTGCTCTTACCCTTCGTCTAAGAGGGGGCACTGCAGGACAGTCATCCTCAGCTGAGGCGTTTTCTTACAAGGACGTTGTCCATGCGAAGCTGCCTAAGAGAACAGCTCCACCTGCTCAAGCTCCCAAGCCTTTTCTGGTGGATAAACTGGAGGAAAACCCCTCCATAGAAATAATGCATCCTTCACTGGATGAGAAAACCCAGCATTTTGCGGAACATGGCATTATCTGCAGGTTTAATGGGCTATGGCCACGCACAATAGACCTCTACCAATGGATCCACTCTAACTGGACCAACAACTGCAAGGTTCTGCTATGCTCAAAGGGATTTTTCATCGTAGTGTTTGCCTTCGATGAGGACTATCAAAAAGCCTTAACTGGTGGCCCATGGTTCTGGGGAGAAGCTGGCTTATTCCTCACTCCTTGGTTCCCAGAGTTCGATCCCTCTACAGCAGTTATCACCAAACTCCCCATCTGGGTCAGACTTCCAAACCTCCCAGCGAATCTATGGCACTTTGCGGTATTCCAAGGGATTGGCAACTCTCTAGGCCGCCTTTTAGACACATACATCTCTGGAGGGGAAAAGGGCTTATACACTTTTGCCAGGATTTGTGCAGAAATAGACATAAGCAAAGGACTCCCGGACCAGATCAATCTCAAAATTGGAGATTTTCATTGGACCCAAACCTTGGATTACGAGAATACAGCCTTTCGTTGCCGCAACTGCCATCATACAGGTCACCTTCAGAGCTCTTGTCCCACGATGCCAGCCCAAAAGAAGAAAGCCAATACTAAGCAGAAATCCAAAAGATGGAAGCCTCATGATCCTCCTCCCATGGACGATTTTGACTTCAGCTCCGATGAAGAGGAAGAGAATAAGGAAGGTGTGGCAGCAGCGTCGGAACCGGATCCGTCCCCAGCAGGTCCAGTGGATTCGTCCGTCATACCAGCCTCACAGAAAAGGAACCATGAATCCTCCACCTCGGACTCAGACAGGGAGACCTCTCCGTCGACTCATCTCAGTTTGCAAATCATGCCAGCTCAGCAAAGTCCTCCTGAGTGGGTCAAAGTTGGTAAAAAGAAAGGGAAAAAATGTAGAATAGTGGATTCTGCACATGTTGGATAGAATCCTCTGTTCAGATCCTGCTCTTTTGTTCATCTTGTTTCTTCTTGCTCAGCACTGATCTCTACTCTTTCTCTTTTAGGAGCCGAGGTGGACTACCAATCCTTTCCGGCTGCCTTTGTTCTTGCTTCTCTTGTTTGTAACCTCGCTTTGTACCATACGTTCTATTAATAGATTTAGTTTTTACTGAGAAAAAAAAAAATTATGATCCATCATTCATGTACATAACCAAATGCTTCAAATGCCCTAATATTGGAGATATAGCTCGAAATTACAACTTGAATTGGGCTACTAGCCAATTGGAGAAGTCATCAACCAACCATGGAAAAATAATCAAACAAGTATGGAGAAGGAAGTATGTTGAACTAGAAAATGAACATGTTGAATGTGCCTTGAATACTCAAGGCATCAATCCATGTTTTTAATCAAATATGGGCATCATAGGCAGGAATTATGCCTCACCAAGATTCTTCTTATTAGAAAGAATAAGATTATATTGTTAGCGGGAGAAACTCTATGAAAAGAGGAGTAACATGATGACAAGAGGGAGCAACATAATACCAGGGGGAGAAACACAATGACAAGGGGAGAAACATATGAAGAAGTTTCCATTGATGTCAAAGGGGGAGAGAATACTGAAAGAGGGAGAGTACTGCCATCAATGAAAAGGGGGAGATTGTTGGATAAAGTTATCATTGATGTCAATATGATGACAATCCCTAGGTCCATTGTTGAAGAAAACCATATTAACAAACCCTAAGTTCCAGGAAGAAAACCCTAGGTGCAAACGCTAACATTGTTGAAGATGATAGTCCTAGGTACCAAATGCATGAATGAAACCCTAGAATTGTTGAAGATGATGAAGCCCTTGTTGATACAAGCCCTAGATGCATTATTGAAGTCTACCCTAGGTACATGAAAAAAAATAATTGAAACCCTAAGTGCATGGATGAAACCGTAACATGGTTGAAGATGATTAATCGCTAGCACTCTTGGATGGTGTTATCAATGATAGCAAGCCCTAGAAGGATTATATAACACTAACTACAAGATTCCCTAATCCTAATGAATAAAGAACTCAGGTGAAGGAGCCCTGGCATAAAAGAAATTATATGAAAGATCTAACATTATCCAAGCCACATGATGAAACCCTAGGCATGCAAATATGATGACAAAATCCTTTGTACATTAAGGAATGCCTTGTGTCACGATGACAATTCCCTAGATGCATGAAAGAAAACCTTAAACATGGCTGTCATGAATAACATTCATATGATGAAAGAAAAATTGATATTGCTAACAACATAATAAAATTATTGGAAAGATAATTACATCAAATTGTAGAGGGTTCCGAGAGCTTTCCAATGAGTACTCATATTCCCCTTAACTTCTTGTAGTTAAGGATAATTTATTTTTTGAAAAAAAAAATAACGTTAATTTGGAAACCCTAATTGAGATTACACAAGTCGGACTCCTTATGTCAGCTTTCCTAAAAATCACGTCTTTTCAAACATAAAAACAAGTATAAATACCAACATGTACTCCTCCAATTCAACATCAATTCAGTCTAGCACATAAATATAAAATTCAGATCTCAAATAAAAGTGCAGAATAAGTGAAGGAGGAGGAGTTTGAAGGACATTGTTGAATAACACAGATTTATTTATCTAGGTTTTGGTTTCTTCTCTTCTTTAGACAAGGGTTATTCGTTGAAAATCAAAGCTATAGAAGTTGCAGACCTTGAGTTGACTGTTGAATATCTTAAATTAATTGTTGCAAGCCTTAGATTGTTGTAGACCATGAAATAAAAATTGCATATCTTGCCCTATTCTACAGACCTTTGATTATTGCAAACCTTGGTCTATATATAACAGACCTCAACCTATTGTGGATTTCGGCCCCTCTGCAACACTGCAATTTCAACCTATTTCAGGCTTGAAATTTTAGCCTCTACAACACTATAATTCTCTTTTACCTTAGCGTATACCACAATCCTCGATTCCTGTTGCAGACATCATTTGAAACCTTTCTCAAGCCTACTCTGAGGTTTAATATTGGATTTGTTTAGGTAAAATTTTAGTGGCTTATCTTAATCAAAACACAAATGATTTGAGGCACTATAATAAATGGACAAAACCTTTTCTAAGGCTATATTTGGACTTCTAAAGTAAACTCCTGAAGTTTTTCGTTTGGCTCTCCTAAAGAATATTTTGAGGACAAAAATTCAAAGGCATACCTGTATCATTGTAAGGAACATTCTGAAGGTATATTTTTGCCTTCTAGTCATCTTGTGCATCAACTCTTGGAGATCACTTTGAATCATAATTTTGAAGAAGTTTTTAAAACAACCCTTGGAGATAGTCTCAAGCAGGCCTTGGAGCTATTTTGAAGCACTTCCTTGATGTCTTTGGAGCATCCCTTGAAAATATTTTGAAGCAACAATTTTGTAGACATTTTGAAATAGTCCGAGAAGCAGTATAGGAGCAAGCCATATTATCTTAAGGACACTTTGGAGAGCTGTTGAAACCTTATTAAAAAGTTATCTGTTGGAGTACACTTTTGAAGATCAGTTGACTCTACCTATTGAAGGATTGTTGAAAAACCTTGTTGAAGACCTATTGAGCATATTTGAAGCCTTGTAGAAGTAGTATTGAAGAACCCTTGAAGACATTTGAAGAAGTTTGCAGATATTGGATAATATCTTGAAGTAGCGTATTGAAGACATCTTGTTGGGAAGCATTGTTGAAGAGCTATTGAATACACATGTAGAAGAAAATTTGGAGTCATTCTTGGAGACATTATTGATCTCGTGATGCATGATTGAAGCCATAATGGAGTAGCCTTAGAGAGGATTGCTTATGCATACATGAAGAGTCTTGGAGACACATACTAGGGTAGTTGAAGTTAACATTGATGAACTAGCATTTTGGAGATTTTTGCTAAGGAAGTTTTTGGAGGGATTCTTGAAGATATATTTTATGAATTACTAAAATATACATTTAATTCTTGAAGCACTAATGTCACTTTGAAGAACTAAAGTAGATTGAAAGGGTTGGAGCCCTAGAGGATTAGAGTCCTCCTAGAGGGTTGGAGCCTTATGGAATACTAGGTTGGAGCTTGAATCATTGAGAGGATTGGAGTCCTTCAGAAGACCAAGTTGGAGCTCATCATTGTGCAAGTTGGAGCCTAGTTGATTTGAATATTGGAGTATTCATCTAGGGTTGGAGCCCTGAAATATCATTGTATTTGATTTGTTGTAAAGAGGATTGGATTCCTCGTCATTATTGTTACTAAAATTATTCTTTTATTGCTCATTTTGTGTTCTATTTTTAAGAGATATTAACTGGTAAAAGAACGATTGTAAAATGAAATAATGATTCACCTCCCCTAGTAATCCAATAGTCATAGCAAAAAACCATGGGAAATTCTTACATTTGGTTCCACGATGCAATATCTTTCAGAGAGATCATGAGGGGAATTTCAAAAATTACAGGTAACCTGCCATCATGATCATACATAATAAAAAAAGTACTACAACTACAGGCTTTACAAAATTGACCACATAGAAAAATACATTTACAATAAGAAAACATTGATCAAGGAGGAGGGTCAATTGACATATTGTCTGAAGGGCCACCTGGAGTGCTGTTGGCTGTGCTTTGGTTCTTAGAATTGCTCAGGCATTTCAAGTCTACAAGTTGACAATGAATCCTATCTAGCTCATCTTCAAGTTGATTCACCTTCGTTTGGAGATGTTGCAATTCATTTGTTAAGAAAAGGTTATTGGCAGAATATTGGAAAAATTGTTGTTTGAGCTCACTGAACTCATTATGGGAGGGTGAGGAAAAAGGTTACAATGGTTGGAGCTGCTGAAGGAAGAGGAGAGAAAGTATTTTCTCTCCATAAGGAGCAAGAACACAAAGCTGCAAAGAGTCATCAGAGGAGAACTAAACACGAATGGAAGGGGAGGAGTGGATTGAGAAGGGAATGCACCCCACACTAGATGGCTCAGGGTAGCACGAAATTAAGGTAGAGAGCCCCCGAGAGAGAGAGGGGGTATATAGACTTATATGACAATTCACAATAGAGATCAGGGCCTGAGTGAAGAGGCACCTCAAGAAAGCTTGCAAATTAAATGGAGTTAAGAACAAAGGCGACTGATTATTCTGCTAGTTTTGTAGCATTAGATGTGTTTAAGCCACGAAATTTGGTGGAGAGTCTAGAATGTATGAGATATAGAAAACCTAGAAATCATTTCTCAAAATTCCACCTAGGGATGACTTAATTAGATTATTAACCTATTTTTTAATATTTTCTAGGTCTAAACTTAGGGAATGTGGTTAATTAATTAGAATTAATTAAGTCAAGGTGAGAATAGTCTAGAAATTCACACGGATCAAATTCAAGATGATCCTAGTACAAATAATTCCTTGAGTACTTGCAGAAGCCAGAGTACGGGCAACAACGTGAGTGCAGGAAAAAGCCCAAGTAAGGGTAGCCACATGAGTACGAGCAGAAGTGAGAGTACGGGAAGAAACATGAGTACATGCATAATCATGAGTACAGGTAACTATGTGAGTGTATGCAACACAAGTTGTCAGGGTTGTTTGTGGAGGAAGGGAAATTCCATTAAATAATTTCGACCATATTTTCTTGTTGTGGATTGCCCATTTCAGGCATCTAGATTGTAATAAGAATTTCATTACTGTTTAATAATAAAAACCCTCAGTTGCTGCATTGATTTTCCCAAGTTGGGTTTTTCTGGGATCATTTGTCCAAAAATAACTGTGTAAAATTTATGTGCATGTGTGCTATATTTTCTCAGTTTCTAGCTCTATTTTCTTTTGCAGTTTATTTGTGAAAACCATAGTGTGAATTGTTTGGCATTTTCCATATCAGACAACAAATAAATTGTTAAATAAATTAGTAATTAGAAAAATAATTTCCAGTTGTTGTGATAGATGAAAATTTCACATCGTATCAGAGTGTGATTGATCAGATGGGGAAGATCAAAAGTGAAAGCAAAAAGTTGTTGTTTAGAGGGAGCAGCAGGATGAATTTATGGAGGTTACACAGAGTCTAAGCCAAGAAATTTGAACTGCTAGGAAGATCGATTTTTCTGTGCAGTTTGTCAGAAAAATTCGGCTTGCCAAATTCAATGATTCCAATAGGCAGAGGGAACAACAAATCATATTTTCACTGAGAAAATTTCTTGCCTAGGCACAAAGGGTTTTGCAACAATTTGCTAGAGAATAATTTGTGTTGGTTGGAAGAGAAAAACACACAGAGGGAAAATTTCTCTCAGGGAAAATCGAGTTCCAGAAATATGATTTTCCATTTTGCATATTAGCAGTAGTTGAGTGCAGAATTTCTCACTCCAGGAGGGAGTGCATACAATAGATTCAGTAGCCAAGCAGGTGAAAGAGGGAGATTTCCATTCCAGCTTTTGGGTTTCAAAATTTTTATAACTTTGCAAAGATGGGCGTGTGCGATTAGAGAGGAGGTCGTGTGAGTTAGCCATAATGCATATCTGGGCAACAAATCGACTTCCAGTTGCCAGAGTCAGGTGTTGGAGGAAGTATGAGTTATGTAGTGTGAGTTGAAAATCGAAGAAGGGTCCCATCTAGGGACAACGCTTGAAAGGAGATAATGAGGTACTAGATCCAGGAGGAGGAGTATGAGACTCTAGTGTACCAATGGGAAGGGTCTAGTGGAGTTAAAATAAGGAGATAGGTCAGATCAGTTCCAGATTGTTGCAGCAAGATCATCATCTTCGCTATGGGAGCCCACAATGTATAATAGAAGATTCAATGTTAGCAGGCATTGTCAATCATTTAGATGAAAGTTGCAAATCTAGTTGCATTCATTACATGTGAGACAATTGTAGATCTAGATGCAGTGACATAGGTAGTGTCAATTACCCAGTTTTAGTGTGTAGGTGCAGTTCGAGCAAGAAGATTCACAACACAAAGCTATGTAGTCTAGTTCTAATATAGGAGGACAATGTGACTTTCCAAGAGCGAACAAAGAGATTTCCCAGAGGGAGATCGAGACTCAAAGGGAGTCTAGCTTCAAAGGGAGCAACCCTATGGAAGCTAGCACTTCATGATCTAGGGAGATCAAACTCATTAATATAGTAGTTCCAAAAGCAATTTGGAAGCATCAACAAAGAAATAGCAACAACAACAATGTGGAATCATCAACAAAGAAGTAGCAGCAACAATATGAGTAGATTAGGTTTTGCTATGATTGCAACCATACATCTAGGTGAGAGGTGGGGCGATATGGAGTTCTAGTCCCAAAGAGTTGCATACATGGGAAGGGTCCATTGGGGTGTCCTTCTCATGGATAATTACCTTGATATGGGGGCCCACAATATTCAGTAGCAGAATGGATCAGTGTCAGAGATACAGTTAGATTCTAGAGTGATAGTTGCAGACTAGTAGCAACCAAATGTTGAGGAGTGCAGAGTAGGTGGCTTAGTGCAGAGTTGGCAGTAGCACATATTCCTTGGTAGACAATGTAGTAGTTAGTAGCAGTCAGAGACTGAGTAGATAGATGCATCATACTGAATACAATTGATTCAATATTTAGGATGCTTCTTAGATGTAGTGGTTGTAGTTGTAGCAACAACAGTTGAGAGGGAGTTGCAGTGAAAATGTAAAGTTGGAAACAATATGGTAGTGTTAGCAGCATCACAGATGCAACATTAGAATTGTGCAATCATTGGTGGGTAGTAGTAGCCAGACATCAACATCCCGATAAGAGATGACATAGGGACATAATGTTGTGATAGGGTGTGTAGCACTAAAACATAATCCTCGTTAAGAGGGAGTGTTAGCTTTTGTAGCATTAGATGTTTTCTAGCCACAAAATTTGGTGGTGAGGCTAGAATGCATGAGATCTCCAAAACCCAAAATTCGTTTATGGAAATTCCACCTAGAGATGACTTAATTAGATTATTAACCTATTTTTTGATGTTTAGTAAGTATAAGCTTAGGGAATGTGGTTAATTAGTTAGAGTTAATTAATTTAAGGTGAGAATAGTCTAGAAACTCACACGGATTGACTTCAAGATGATTCTTTCCCTTGATTAAGATTTAATCATGATCGTTGGAGTCCCAATGGAGGAGATAAGAATAAGTCGATGTGGTGATGGTGATCCAGGTATTTTAACTTCAAGGATGCATTTATAATTGCATAAAAAAGAGCACATTAACCAAGTAACTTAACACATGAAAAAGAAGCAAAAATCATAAACCAACCACGAGGTCAAAGGCACACAAGCAATTTGATTATAGAGTTCACCCAATGTGGGCTATGTCTCCAAGCCTTGCTAAAAGTGGGGAGGCCTTCTTTTATTAAGTGGCATCAAATAAACCAGTTACAAG
>APFE030814931.1:0-41563 GCA_000404065.3 Pinus taeda | reverse complement strand
AAATAAATTAGATTATTAATATAATTAAATTAACATTTGATGTATTAACATTGGACATTATAAATATACCTAGGTCACTGACAAATTTAATTATTAAAAGCTAGGAAAAGAGAACTCCAAACACCTAGGATCAAACATTATAAGCTAGAGGAAAGTGTGAGCATATGTTAAGTTATAACTTAGACGTGACAGAGGCTAAAATATTGAAAAAGAAAGTTCATAATGTGGGCGTTAAAATGATGGAAATTAAAGGAAGAATGTGTAAAAGTATAGGACACTAAAAGGATTGTTAATTTCTTTAAGCCTAGCTACAAATTTACTCTCCAAACAAGTAATCATGGATTTGAAATAAATAATGCTTTCTAATATGATTTGTAAAAATAAATATTTTTGTTTTTAACCAAATAAACAACAGAAGAAAAAAAATACTTGAAACTAATAACATGCAACAAAAAATAACACATATATGCCTTGGAAACCCTAATGTGGGGAAACTTGCAAAGGTTGGACTTCTTATTAAGCTTCAGGAAAAATATTTCTTTATAATAGTTAAACAATAATTTTCTTTGGAAAATACCCAACTAAATATCTGAGACCCCTTTCTGTCAATTAGTTCTTATATCACCCACACACACAAATTAATTGGAAAATTTTGTGTACAAAGAAACTTGGCCTCTCGGCTAAACATAAAACTTGGCCTCTCCGTTGGTCACACTCTAGCTGACTTGATCTAGCATTTTATCACTCTTGCTACCAAATACCATGCTTGAATGAATCTCAACTTTTGTCAAATTGAATGTGCATATCCTTTGGCTTGAACCTCTTATTAAAAGGACCAAACCCTAACCTCAAGCAAAATTCCTAATCTCAATAGTTGAGATTAGATCTCACTTTATCAAGATCAATAGTCATGGCTTAGACCTAATATAAAGTAGAATTATTTTCCCTTTTTATAAAAATGTACCCAACAACCAAATTAAATTTTCGTCTAAAGTTTATACTCAGGAAATTCATTGATTAATTTACATAGGAGATAATTCAGGTGACTCATTTCATGTCATGGCACATCATCCATGCAGAATCACCTTCTAACCTACAATCTCAATAGATATGGAGTAGAGAATATAAGTGATGGGAAGAGAAAGGGAAATAAAGAAAAAATTCGGGAAGAAAAATAAGAAAGAAAAAGGAAAAATGGTGGGGGGAATAAGAAAGAAAAAGGAAAAATGGTGGGGGGTGGGGGGAGTGGGGGAGGAAAGGAGTTTTCAAGCCCATGTGAGATAATGTCATAGGAGGATAGGATAGATGAATGACCATGAAGCTGAGTGGAAGTGGTCTTAAAGATTACTTTTAATGGTATTAAATCATGCTGCTTGTTTTGTCACCATCCTTCTCCACATGCCAAATCAACTGCCGTATAACACTATTAGCTCATTGTCAATGTCATAATATGAAAATGTTCAAAACTTCAAACTTTATAGTTCTTTTTAAAACTTTCATTCAATAAGCTTTTATTTTGTTTAGTGACAAGAGGAATCATCAACTTGGCATATTCCATACTAACGTGACGTAGTGTTTATTTCAACCGTTGCCACTATAACCCCTGGGTTCCTACATATGCCCCTTCGATAAGAAATGAGTAAATCAATGGGATTTGAAGCTTGAACCTCTTGGTACATAAAATTTAATCTATACAACCACCTCCAATTGAGTTGCTCCTTAGGGTTTATCAATTAGGTTTTTTTTTCTAGTATTTTTGTGAGTACACAATATTGATATATCTACTACTATAGTTAACCCATTGCTTCACTAACAATAATCCCATAAGTGACTCTTATATTTTTCATTATTTGTGGATTTCATATCAAATTAAAAATTTTACCCATCTCTATCCCTTGTGAAATTCTATCAAATAGTTGTCATGCATCTTGTAATCTTTCTATGTAAGAAAGATTACCTTAGTACCTTTCTGGCTTCACACCAAGGTAACCTATCCTTGTTTTTTTAATTCCACCTAGGCTTTTACTAGGAAATAATCATGTCATAGGATCACCCCTTCTTCCCATTAATGGGTGACTCTAACACACTTCACTTTTATGTGCACATCCCTCCTTTGGAAAATGAAATATCTAAAGTCTCTTCATAAAATTACGATGAAACATGTGTATCTTTCGGCTTAGGCTTATTTTAATAATAACTTATCCATCTAGGAGTAAGTCCTTCATCACTTAGACCTAAGCCACATTTTGCATATTCATGGAGTCTTAGTGGCCCCATGCTCTATTGTTGGGCTTGCTTTACAACAGTAATGTATTTTATCAGTGTGATTTCATACCTACATAATTAGGCTATGTGGATTCAAATGATATAAACATAAGCATAATGGCCTAAAACACAGGTGCATGGGCACATGGGCACCAAAAGAATCCTTAAATCACGATGCTGAACATGATATGTACATCACACACTAAGGGGTCATCATAAAGGTGTTACACACAATGTAAGATTTTATCTTATATTACTTTAGAACAATAGTTTTGATTTTAACATAAAAAATAAGAAAAGTTTAAAATTAATCATTATTAAATTAAATACAATAAAAATCAATTCAATTAAAAAGTTACTAACATTTTAAAGTAATTCAATATTTTAATAAATTTCATTTACTTAACTAATCACATTGTTACTCAAACATAGATGTTATCTAAATTAGTATTATGGGTCGGTCCATAAAATATTTCATTTAAGTAATTAAAAATATCACTCAACAACTATCAAGAAATTGCATAAAACGACCAAAAAGAAGAGTTACCTAACTATACAATTTCTTGATAGTATGATATATTTAATTAAGTAATTAAAAGGCATTATGGATTGAGCCATCCAATTAATTAAGTCAATAAAATATATTATTAAATACTTAATATAATTATTTAAGTAAATAAAATGTTATAACAATAAATTAAAAAAGGAAAAAAATATATAAAACCAACTCAATATATTACAAATATCAACATTTAATATCATATATTATATTTACATTAAAATTATTATTATATTATTTTAATTTACATACATATATATATAGTTGGTTATTTCAAATACCATGTATTATGTATTAATTATTACTTATTTGAAATAAATATATAATATTCTAATAGTTCATATTTAAGTTTTTATATTTATAAAGCTTCTCATTAAACTATGCATAACTTTATATTAAAATGTAATATAATGATAGGAAGTTATTTTAGGGGAATGAAATTATAGCAGGGCATAATTCAAAAATGAAATAATAAATATAATATAATTTAAAAACATAAAATATTAATAATAATAGATTGAATATTGAGATATTGTCAAACTCTAAGACAAGGACACGTATGGAGCTATTAAATAAATAGATAAAATAGAGGATGATCTAGTCTAATTAATAGATGAAATTGCTTTTTGGCCTAAATAAAATAATACAATATTTAGCAAGATTGTGATTTTTTGTTGTTTAAAGTATATATTTTAAATTAAATGCATAAATGGATTAAGCACATCCAATAAGCCCAGGGGCACTCCATCTTTGCAAATAAAAAATTAAACTTATAATTTAAAAAAATCTATATAGTATTTTGAAAAAAATTGACGAGAAAAAGTGTTTGGAAAAAAGATAATTTTGTCTATTAGTTCCAGTAAGCTTCGGTTAAATATTTGTTGAGTAATAAATATTATTACATAAATTTATAATAAAATAAATAAAAAAATGAATAAAATGGATATTTATTTATACAAAACTGAAATTTTATTATATTTTAATGAACTTATCCTCCTACTTTATCATTATATTAGCAGTAGTCTATAATGCGACTTTTTGAAAGCCTTTCCGGTGGATTTTTCCGGTCAAAATCTGGCAGCAATTCATTGGAATCTCATGTTTGATAGCTAGTTTCTGCACAATCAATGGCTCCCAGGGGTTTTTCAGGGCACTGAATCCAAATATGCAGTTAAAAAACCATTTTAACTGCTAAAAATCAAGATTTAACCTAATTACTGCCGCCGGATTCCCTCACCGAAATCTCCAAAAAGTCTCATTATAGACAACTCCATTATATTATAATATAATAGTGGTTTACATTAATTATAATATAACTATTTCACACTTTAAGTATACATAAAAATTAGATTAAATGAAATAAAATAATAAATATAATATAATTTCAAAATAAAAAAATATTGATAATAATTAGTTCACACTTTACATATACCCAGAAACTAGACTAAATGAAATAAAATAATGAATATAATAATATATGGGAGAAAATGGAGAAACTGTCAAAACCCTAAAACGAAAAAGTGCTCGGAAAAAGAATCATTTTGTCTATTAGTTCCAGTAAGCTTCAGTTAAATATTTGTTGAATAATAAATATTATTACATAAATTTATAATAAAATAAATAAAAAAATGAATAAAATGAATATTTATTTATACAAAACTGAAATTTTATTATATTTTAATAAACTTACCCTCCTACGTTATCATTATATTATAATATAATAGTGGTTTACATTAATTATAATATAACTATTTCACACTTTAAGTATACATAAAAATTAGATTATATGAAATAAAATAATAAATATAATATAATTTCAAAATATAAAATATTGATAATAATTAGTTCACACTTTACATATACCCAGAAACTGGACTAAATGAAATAAAATAATGAATATAATAATATATGGGAGAAAATGGAGAAACTGTCAAAACCCTAAAACGAAAACGAAGTAGTTACTAATTTTTTTTTTACTATAAATGTAGAAGAGGTTTAGGGGTTGTGGTACACTGTAGTTTCGGTTTAGGGGTTGTGGTAAACTGTTGTAGTTTCTCTAAGTCCAATAGAAGAGTTTATGTTGTGCGCTTCGTTTGCTTCAAAAATGAGACTCTCTTTTAGTTATGTGATCACACTTGTAATTCTATGCAAATGGATGGCTGTGAGTAATGGCTGGCAGCCAGCCACTGCAACTTGGTATGGCAATCTACATGGATTCGGGAGTGACGGTAATTGCAATATTGCATTGTAGTATTAGTATTGTTTTATATACAAATTGGAATGAAAGAGAAAATGAAATTGTATTTCTAATTTTGTTGCACTGCAGGAGGCGCATGTGGATTCGGAGGCATAGTGAAAGAATCCCCTTTCAATTCAAAAATAGCCGCAGGAAGTTCAGTCCTGTTCAAAGGCGGACAAGGCTGTGGAGCTTGCTATCAAGTAAAGTGCACTGAGAGCGGCGTTTGTTCTGGAAAGCCGGTGACTGTGGTGATCACTGATGAATGTCCAGGTGGCGGAGTCTGCGGAGGTGGCAAAACACACTTTGATCTCAGTGGTGCCTCCTTTGACAGCATTGCAGCTCCCGGTAAAGATGCAGACCTCCGTAAGATTGGAATCGTGCCTATATCATTCCAACGGTATTTTATATCTACTCTACTGAATTAACCCCCCATCAATAACAATTTGGCCCATTTATAATTTCAATTGTTTTTGACATAAAACACACTTGCTTTTTGTTGGTTATGCAGGGTGCCTTGCCAATACTCGGGGATGAATGTTGCCTTCCACGTTGACGCAGGAGCCAATAATTTCTATTTCGCAGTATTGATTCAATATCAAGCAGGAGATGGTGATCTTGCAGCAGTTGAGCTACAACAGGTATTCTGCACATATATATACCCAAGTTTTATGAGATATATATATATATATATTTTGTGTATATATATAGATATATGATCAGAGAGAGATTTATATAAGAGCTGGGATTTTGTGTCATATGGTCTTCGTTTTTTCTTATTTGATTTTGATGCAGGCAAACTCTAAATCATGGCAAAAGATGACACATAAATGGGGTGTAAACTGGGTTCTCAATAGCCCTAACCCTCTCCAAGCGCCTTTCTCTATTCGGTTGACCTCTCTTTCCGGCAAGAAAACGCTCACGGCAAACAACGTTATCCCAAAAAATTGGCAACCCAATGCTACATACAAATCGAATATCAACTATCACTAAGGTTCAATTGCTATGAGAGGCATGCGGCACACGCGTTGATATTTTGTTTCTTTGTAAAGAAATTTTGTGTGTATATCATTAGCAACAGTGCTCTACTCCGTTGGAGTGTAAGAGTCCGCGATATAGTCTTGTTTCCTGGTATAAAGGAAGGGGTTTTTGCATAACATATCTCTTGAAATTAAATCTTTTTTGCTTGTTTTTTTAAATATGTTAAAATACCTTTGGAATGATATATAATTTCGTATCATTAAATCTCTTTGTTTTTTAGATTTTAAATGCTTGTTTTTTTAAATATGTTAAAATAAATTGATTTTTAAGTATATTTGCGTTTTAGAGTTTTATCAATTTTAACATGTAAATTTCGAACTAATAATAAAAAAAAATAAAAATATTCCAATTTAGTTTTGAAAACAATAATGGAAAGCAATAATTTCAGATATCAAAAAAATCATAAATGAAATTTTAAAATGATTTAATTGTGTCAATAGGTGACTTATTCTACATTTGGTACGGGAAAATAGTGTACTGTTTCTAAAATAAAATATTAGATAAAAAATAATAATGTAATGATATAATATTAACTCATTTAAAAATAATAAAAATAATAAATAGAACATAAAATATAATATTTACTTATTTTAAAATAATAAAAATTAAAAATAACTAAAATAATAAATAGTTTTGTCGGCATGGGGTAGCTCAAGTGGCAATGGTTGTGGAAATGAAGTCTCACCGAATCAGAGATTTTGGGTTTGATTCTTGTGCTACCCTTCACCGAAATGGGGTGAATAATGGACATGTAAAAACTCGAAAATGAGAGGGTCTTACCGAAGCTAACAAAAAAAAATAATAAACAGTTCCAATTTAGTTTGTTATATCATAATTTTAGTTTTGGTCTCGTGGATATATAGTTTTTTGACAAATTATATTTAAAAATGATAAAAATAATAAATAGAACATAAAATATATATTTACTTATTTTAAAATAATAAATTAAATAAAAATAATAAATAGTTTTGTCAGCATGGGGTAGTTCAAGTGGCAATGGTTGTGGAATGAAGTCTCACCGAACTGTAGATTTTGGGTTTGATTCTTGTGCTACCCTTTACGGAAATGGGGTGAATAATGGACATGTAAAAACTAGAAAATGAGAGGGTCTTACGGAAGCTAACAAAAAAAAATAATTTAAGAGTAAAATAAATTGAGTGCTTCATGCATTTTAGTACTAGCGAGTAGTGTAATCCATACGAAATTGATACATAGCATTTAAAAATAATTTGATAACAAAGTTTAATACGAACAATGTGTGTAATTCATTATATGCTGCTCGTATTTAAAAACATATGTATAAATAAAAAAAAAGATTCATACCATAAATAAATGTTTCAATGTCCATATTAAGTAATACAATTTTATATCAATTTTAATTTGTATGATAAGTAATTGGAATTATTATTTTTATTAACAATAAAAGTAATGTGAGATAAATAAATGGACACAACACGTGTCAATTTATACTAAACATCCAACCAATTACTTCATTATAGCTTACATGTTACAATTTTTTTAAAAGAATGATAAAAACTAATTAAATTATTATTATTATTTATAAGGAAATTATATATAAAATAACAAATATACATTTAATAAAACATGAAATAGTAATCTCAAACTTATTTTACACCAAAAATAAAGAGATTTTATTCATTTTACTTAATATGCATATCTTATGTCTTACCCCACAAACAAGGAAATCTTAAACATCAATTTCACTTCTAGAAGTTATTCTTAAAAGTAAATTATTATTATTATTATTATTATTATTAAACCTATTGATATTTGGTCCTTGGTATTTGGACCTATGGTTTTGGACCATGGTATCTCGTCCAAAGTATTGAACCCAGGTAGTGCGCCCCAAGTATTGGTTCTAAGTGGTTTTGGACCATGGTATTTAGTAAGGCCTAAGACTATAAAAGGGGAAGGAAATCATTAGGCAAAGGCATTCACTGAAATATTGAATATCTAATGAAGAGCAAGGATCTGTATGCAAGTTTGACATAGCAAAGGCACATATGCATGCTGGGTAGGTAACTCAAAACAGCGTATACGCAGGTTTGCCTTAATACAAAAGTGTATGCATGTAGGTTCTACATATTGAAGTAGCGTACGTCTCATAAAATATGTTTTAGCTACTTCTTTTTATTGCTGCAGTATTCTGGGTTCAAGATTGGTGTCTGGTTACTGCTATTATATTCTGGTTACAACATTCAGAGAAATGATTGTTTGATTCAGTTTTGGTTGGTGCAAAGGGGATTGATTGATGCAGATACATTTGATGTTTGATTGATGTTATTTATGGATCTAGTTTGAAAATTTATGAAACGTGGTCCCTGGAAAAAAAGAGAAGGTTGTAGCTTTCTGTAGGTCAGCTCCTACGTACTAGTACATCAGCTAGTACAAGAGCTAAGGGGGTTGTAGCTCCCTTCCAAAAGAAGCTGGAGAATGAGAGAAGGTTGTAGCTTTCTACAGGTAGAAGCGTGTGTACTGGTATAAGACTGCACCAGTACAGAACGATTGTAAAAAGATGTTTCTTATTAAAATAAGATAGAGACGAATTACAGCAGGTGGTTTTCACCAACATTGGGTTTCCACCTTATATCTTGTGTTCATGTGTGTGATGATCTGTTTTGTTTTACTGCACCTATTTACTGTTCTTATGGTTAATAAAGTTTTGATGCACTGATCAAAGAACAACATTTAATGAATTAACTGAATCATAAAGTCTATTAATATACGCTGGTTTCTTTAGACACAGTTGCGTATATACACGGGTTCCCATAGCTGAAGTAGTGTATGAAAATGAAAAGTGTTTGATTTGATAATATTGATTCACCCCCCCTCTCAGTATTATTTCCAACAATTGGTATCATAGCAGGTCGTTCAGAAGAATCTTGATTGCTTGGAGGAAGATCTATCATCGTGAGCAACTACGAAAGGGAGGCATCCATTAGGCCTCCAATCTTTGATGGGAGTAACTTTGTCTTTTGGAAGGTAAGAACCACAACCTATCTTCAATCTCTTGGTGTAGAAGTTTGGGATATCGTGGAAGGAGGATACACATTCCCATCAACAACTCCTACATATACAACTGGTAAAAAGCAGTATGAAACAAATGCAAAGGTTCTATTGGGGAGTCTATCTCAATTAGAATTTGTCAAGGTTATGCAGCGCAAAACAGCCAAGGAAATATGGGACAAGATCATCCTAATCTATGAAGGAGACGATCAGGTAAAACGTGCAAAACTTCAATCTCTCAGAATTCAATATGAAACTCTCAAAATGCACAATGATGAAAGTGTGGCTAATTATTTCTTATGAATAGATGAGATTGTTAATTGCATGAAAAATTTGGGTGAAGAGATAAAAGAATTTACTTTAGTTGAAAAGGTTCTAAGATCCTTGTCTTCTAAGTTCGAATCAAAAGTTTCTACCATAGAAGAAAAGTAGAATCTTCAGAGTATTACGATGTCACAGCTGCACGGAATCCCAACTGCTTTCGAAATGAGAAAAGGGGGGCCATCAGACATGAGAGAAGCCGCATTCAAAGGAGAATACAATGAGTCAGGGCATATGTCAGAAGGAGAGGAAGAATCAAACTTCGTCAAGAACCTTCAACGAGGTTCTGGAAGATTCAGAGGTAAACTACCTTTCAAATGCTTTGCTTGTGGGAGAGTCGGTCACTATGCAGCCAAATGTCCTCATAAATATAAGCTTGATAAAGGTAAGAAACCAATTAAATGGAACATAAAACAAAATGTAAGTAGGAAGAGCTATTATACACATGAAGACAATGATTGAGTTTCAAATGGTGATGAAGATGAACATGGTAATGATTATAGACTTTTGATGGCTTTTGAAGATGATGATTTCTTGGATTCCATAGAAGAAGATGATCTCTATGAAGAAATTTCTAAACTTAAAATCTATTTAGAAGAAAAGAGTATGATCATAAAGACTCTGACATTCCAACTCGCTGAAAGAGAAAAGCATAATGAAAAGTTAGAATGTTAAATTGTGGGACTTAGAAAATATATTGAGAAAGCAAAAGCTCTTAATCGTAGATTTGCTAAAGGATCTGAAACTTTAGATGAAATTATCAAAGTGCAATGTTCTCCTCTAATCAAGACAGGTTTGGATATACTGAAGAAGCATCACAAGCACAAAAGCCATCCACCTCCAAAAGTTATATTGATGAAGCAAGGAGAAGTGAACAAAGGCATAAAGCATATCACGAGGTAGATCAAGGTCAATCTACTTCAAGGATGAACAGAGATCACCAAGTAAATCGGGGTCAATATACTTCAAGGATGAACAGAAGCTACAACCAACCTCAGGTAAATCATTCTCAATTTGCCTCAAGAATGAATGTCAATAGAAACTACAATCACCTCGATGGTAGATTTTATAAGCGCAGGAATTTCTTTAATGGCCAATGTTTTTTATGTCATAAGTTTGGACACAAAGCTGCTCAATGTGTTGCCTACAAGACCATCATGACTTGAGAAGCACGAAATCAAAGGAGTGAGACTGGGATCATGAAGAGGACCTATAATAAATTTTTTGCTCTTGAAAATGAAATAGAATGCTCTATTTGTAACAACTTCGGTCATGAAGATTCTGAATGTAGGAGTTAGTTTCAGCAAACATCTCAAAAGGAGAAAGCTTCATTAGGTCGCAAAACATGGAGAAATAAATAACCACAACCAGAAATATGTGGTATAGCCTTATATGCGGAAGGATAGGAAAATCAGTGGTACATCGACAGTAGATGCTCAAAACATATGACAGGTGATAAAGAAAAACTTTAGTCATATAGTGCCTTAGAAAAGGAAAGGAAGGTCTCATTTGGAAATGACACCCCTGCACTCATAAAAGGTAAAGGTTCTATTCTTTTAAAAGAAAACGTCAAAGCTGGAAATGTTATGTATGTTGATGGCCTAAAGCATAATCTATTGAGTGTTATTCAAATGTGTGACCAAGGAAATGAGGTAATATTTTGATCAAATGGATGTATTGTTCGTGATCTTGATACAAGAGAAACAATGATCAAAGGCATAAGAAATCCAAATAATTTATACATACTCAAGGGAGGACAACAACTACGCTATCTAAGAAAAACTAATGAACATTCGCTATGGCACAAAATATTGGGTCATCTTAGTTTCTCTTTGATAAGGAAAGCATGCAAATATAAAGCAGTTCATGATCTCCCTAATGTCAGAATTCTAGACAATACAGTATGAAAATCATGTCAGTTTGGTAAGCAAACAAGAACTAATTTCCCTGAGAAGGAAGGATCAGCTAGTAAGCTACTTGAACTTGTCCATACTGATTTATGTGGTCCATCAAGGAAAAAGTCACCTCGAGGAGAAGAATACTTTATATTGTTCATTAACGACTTTTCCAGGATGTGTTGGATAGGACTTCTGAAGCATAAAGATGAAGCTTTCGAAAAGTTTAAAGCATTCAAAGCCTTGGTTGAAAATGAATTAGATCACAAAATCAAATGCCTTAGGTCTGATCGAGGAGGGGAATTTACCTCAGATGAATTTTTCGACTTCTGTGAAGAACATGGAATAAGGGAATTCTCCATTGCAAGGACTCCTCAGCAAAATGGAGTAGTAGAAAGGATGAAAAAAATAGTGCAACAAATGGCTCGTGTTATGCTTGATGAATCTGGAACTCCTGTAACCTTTTAGGGTGAAGCTGTATTTACTGTTGTTACTATTCTCAACAAAACAAACGTCCAGGTAAACAACACTCAGACTCCTCATGAACTTTGGTATGGTAAGACTCCTACGGTAAAATACTTCAAAGTATTTGGAAGCAAATGTTACATCAAAAGGACTGATGACAACCTTGGCAAGTTTGAACCTAAAGTAGATGAAGTCATTCTCCTTGGTTACTCTTCCCAAAGTAAAGGATATAAGTGTGTTGAAGCCCCGAAAATTGGGTCTACAACAAGGGGGATACTTACCTGGTCCAGACCTTGGTTGGCAGCTCCTTTTTGGTTTGGTATAGTGGGTCCTACTGGGGATATGGGACCAGTTTCCCAATTTGTGTGTGTGTGTGTGAAGGATTGATATTTCTGGTCTAAAAGTTCCTAATTGAGATGCTCTAATTCTAACTCTACTCTAAGGATATGCAATTGTATTCTAAGTAAATGGAACTATCTAAGTCTACTCTAACCCGGGGTGTAATCCTTCTGTTATGCGATCTAAAAAGATTTCAGATAACAACCGGCAATAAAGATCATTCAACTGTTATGAGAAAAGAATTCAATATAGATAAACCACTTCATAAAAGAAGTTAGACGAAACAGTTATGAAAAACATATCGCATAATAAGCTACTCATACATTAAGCATAAATAAATAGCTATCACTGTACAAAAGTGCCAAATGATAACTCAGGCATTCACGCATTAATATATAAATAACTAAACTTGAATATCACTTTAACATGGAGGCAGGAATAGTTAAGAGATAAAAGTACCATTTATAACTAGTTCTACTCATGAGATTCAAGCGATAATGATTTATCTCTTCTTAATCCAACATCCACTAAGAGTACAGAGTGCAACATCAGTAGCAGATATTAAATGTAAAAATCAATAAATCTTGTTCCATTCATTCATCAAAACCTCCTTGGAGGGTGCAAAAGTGCATGTTCTGAGGACAAGTTTTTGATAAATTTTTGGACCCTTCTTTAAATGCATGAGAAGGGTTTAAATACTACTAATCTAAATCTAAAAATAACTTATTTAAAAAAATGCAGGATACGATTTAAATGACCGTCCTTTTTCTAGGCAAAAGTAAAGCAAAATTAATACTAATATTGAATCTAAAATTAATAACTAACTACTTCTGTATCTGATCCTTTAAATCACAAGCATTCAACATTTGCTTGAGTAGGGTCGGCTGGCTAACTTTAGACTTCAACTGTCCTATGAAAATGAAATCAGCAAGCGTTGGTGCCATCCTTTCGGCATAATTGACGATTTATTTGAGGGTGATACATTAGCTATGTGGTTTTACCAAATACGCCCAGTAAGAATCCAAATTTAACTTAGTTAATCTCTTGATTGATTCTACCTTTTCCTGAGCCTTTTGTTTCCAGTCTGCTTGCAATTGTTGTACTTTCAATAGATACCCAGGAGTGGTTTCTGAGATCAAATTTGCTTTATACAAATTTTCATTTATGCAATCAATAAGGCTGTTTGCTACTGTGGCTGTTTCTTCCGCTGCTTGCTCTGCTTCCCTGATTTGTGCATCCCATTCGTTAAAAAGCATTTATTTATGATTGTCGTTATTATTGGTGTGCCCGCTCTTTTTCCCTTCTCTGTTTCTTGCCAAGCCAAATATTCAGTAACTCGTCCATCAATTAAATCATAATCATGTCGCACATCCACAACTTGATTAGTGATTTTATCACTTATTTCACAATACGAGTTCCACTGTGATATTCTTTGGCTCAATGCTTCCTGTTGCTGTAGTAGTTGATCGTTCAAGGAAATGGATTCTGTGATGAATTCGGTAATCTTGGGATAATCCTTGTGCCTCTCCTGTATATCTTGTAATTGCTTTTCTTTCTCAGCCAAACAGTTCTGGTAGCCTATCTGCATCCACTAGAATTTCTGTTGTAGTCTTTCAAGCTGTTCATGTGCTTCGTTGTTGGCATTGGCTTGTTGCAGTTGTTGCTGTAAAACTTGTATCAGGTCTTCCTTTTCCTTTAGTAGTTGCTGTACTTCGGACGCTTTATCAATAGTTGCAGAGGCATAAGCTCCTGCGATCTGAGATAATTTCGTGAGATTTTCAGTTGGATTGGTAGTAGGATCTTGCCATAGGACATCCAATTGCTCTGCGTCATGAGAGATCATGTTTTCCAATTTCCTCTTTTTCCTTTGTCTTCTTACTATTGCCTTATGTTGTGGACTGTAAAATACATCAAGAGGAGGAATTTCCTCTATCTTGAGTATAAGTTCAGAGGAGGGGGTAATAGGAATATGTTCCATATCAGAGATATTGCTAGTTCCTCCTGTGATCATATCTTCTGTTGCCTGTACATTACTTATAGGTGTCTTTGTGTTTTGCCCTTCAACATTGATTAAATCATTGAAGGTCTCCCATTCCTTGTCTAGCTCATTTCTGTTCGACGGTGGCTGAATGATGAGAGGGGGAGGATCTATCTGCGAAGAGGTTAACACCTGTTGCTGCGGAAGTTCCTTTGATTGGGCAATATTCCTTACTGATCCTTCGATTTTACCATGGGCGCTTTTGGATTTCTTAGAATGTTTTGATATTTATTTCCCGGACTTAGATTTAGATCTATCTGTACCAGAACTTTCATTGAGACTAATACTTGGGGTTGGTTCCCTTATGGGTTCTAAGCGTAGTTTTTCCAAAGGAATATTAGCTAACATTCTTTCCCTGTATATCTTGAACTACTGAAACTCTGCTGGGGAGAATTGCATTTGAGCCGAATGCAGAATTTCTTCAAGCATGCTTCTCTGTTGGAAGATATCATCAAAAAGATCCTCTTCTTTAGAAAACACTTTTATTTTGACTGCAGCAGTGAAATTCTTAGCAATATCATATGGGTCAAACGACATTCCTGGAAACTTGAACAATTGTAGACATGTTATGTTGCTTACTTCCTTGGATGCATGGCCTACATCAAATAGTGAAAAGGCCCCACAGGCTACAGGAAATTGTGGCCAAATGGCCTTCTTTTTGTCTTTCAAGTCTTTAGTCAAACCTCCTTCTCCGCAGGTTTGATAAGCAATTTCTCATGCCATGAGTTTATCAGGAACATACAAAGGTAAAACATGAGGCGAAATGAAACTTCCGAATACTCTGACATATGTAAACAATTCTTCTCCAAACCATCTTGCGACCGTGAGTATATCTACATCTGCTTCAGGGGAACATCTTGGAGCATCTTTATCATACAACATTTTGTACAGGGGCAACATAACTCCATGACAAATTTTGTAGAAAAATGGAGGGAACTTAGAATCCCACAATTCCTTGTGATAAACATGAATGGGTAAGGGGTCTTGATTTGTCCATTTCCATCCCATTACAAGAAACTTGGAAACATAGCAAATCACATCCATTACATATGCTGATAAGTAGAATGGGGGATAAATTCTCCGAGAAATAGTTCTTTTACAACGGTAATTTACAATAGCAATGGCTAAGTTGTCGGACAATATTCTAGACCAATCCATGATAGTAGAATTAACGGCAGCATCCAACGATTGTACCATTCAGCTGAGAATTTGTTAATGTCTAGTTTCCTGAAAAGTTTACAGAGCATAGTAGTAGCAAAACAATATGGGGAAGTGAGAGAACCAGTACTATACATACCAGGTTTATCTTTTCTCAGCGGTTCATCTCTCCTCGACCAATCTTTGGTGCATTCTGCAAGGTCTTCATTCTCTTTGACACACTTTTCTATGAACTGTTTGTTATAAGTCGCTTGTGGCTCTGGAAAATGATACATGAGTTTCAAATCTTGTTGAGCGAATGAGCCGATAAGTCCTTGACCCTGAGTTTTAAATTGTTTGTTTTTTATGTCCGCGCTGTCCAGTATCCATTTAATCACATCTATGTAGGGGAGAATTTTGTGCCTCACTGCTATCCAGTGCAAGAATGAACAAGCTAAATCTGCAATTGATGCTTCAGAAGATCCTTGTGAACAAGTAGTAGCCGTAACCTCTGTCACCTTGGGATTTTCTTCTTCAAGTAGATTATACATGCCTTCCCAAGTCGTGATACCAACATCTCTGTTAAAGGCAGTGTCTGTATATAAGGGTATCATTTCTTTATCTTCATAGCTTGGAGCTTTGCCTTTCTTCCCCATGATATCCTGTGTACTGCTTTGTATGGTTCTTTGTTCTTTGTTCCTGCGGTTTACAAGTGAGGTGAGAGTAATGGTAAGGAAAGGTGATTGGAAATATTTTTAAATGCCGAAGACATAAAAAGTATACCACCTTACATGAAATGACTCTTTGATAAGCACAAAACCATATTTCATTAACAACTGGCAACTAACTCATTAATTAGCATTAAAGCGCATAACCAGGTCTCGGTTCATGGAAAAAGTTTTCTCGAAAAATGAGCCCGAAAAAATCTCGATGAAGCGATTTTGCGATTTTCTTCGTAATATCGCAGATTGCTGTATCACGTTTTCATGATACCATTCTGCCAATTTGTCACAATATCGCCCTGCCGCTTTATCGCAATATCGCTATATTGCGATATCGCAATATCGCAGGAATGTGGCATGTGACAATTTTGTTAATTTGATTTTTGCAAAATGTGATTTTGCAATATGCGCCATCACATATCGGCGTTTAAGGTTTTTCAGCGTAAACGGTCTTTGATGCATGTGACGCGATATATATTTTTTAATATGTAGTCTCACATCGCGATCTCGCAATCTCAGAATTCGGCTTGTAAGGCGGTATCCTATTGTTCCTTTTGCGATGCGATATTTCTTAAGGAGTGATTTTAACTTACCTTATCATGAAACTTAAGCTTTTTAGAGTTTTTCAAGGATATTTTCCTAAGTTTATGATAGCAAGTTTTATTAAAAATGAATTACAAGCACTAATTCATTTTTAAATTTTTTTGACTAAGGGTCCCCACTTGTTTAGTATTAGTAATAACACTAAATAAGAAGGGGGGCTTTTGGTGACCACAACAAAGTGTTACAATAAAAGACTTGGAAAAATTGTTGAAAGTATTGATGTGGTAGTTTATGAAGCAGGCAACAATCCAAAGCAGATAAAAACCGAAGATTTTGAAGATGAAGATGACTATCCTTCAACATCAAATCAGACTAATGATGAAGAAGAAACCTATAAGGCAACAGAAGAACAGATAAGGGTAGAAGAAAAGACTCCATATAGATACGTACAAAAGAATCATACGGAGACTCAAATTTTGGGACAGAAAGAGGTAGGTTTTCAAACAAGAAGAACTATTACATAAGCTTCAAGCTATCTAGCATTGCTCTCCTCCATCGAACCACGAAATGTAAGTGAAGCATGTAAAGATGAATGCTGGGTCAAGGCCATGAATGAAGAACTTGAGCACACTGAAAAGAATAACACTTGGGAATTGGTTCCTAGACCTAATGATAAGAATGTCATAGGGACCAAATGGATATTCAAAAACAAGTTGAATGAAAATGGAGATGTTATTAGAAACAAGGCCAGACTTGTTTGTAAAGGGTATGCTCAAGAAGAAGGTATAGACTTTGAAGAAACCTTTGCACTGGTTGCTAGACTTGAATCCATAAGAATGTTCCTTGTTCTTTATAGCTTTTAGAAGTTCAAAGTATATCAAATGGATGTGAAATCTGCCTTTCTAAATGGAGACTTAGAATAAGAAGTGTATATTGAGCAACTAGATGGATTCATCCTTGAAAATGATCCAAAACTTGTATGTAGACTCAAAATGCCTCTCTATGGTCTTAAACAGGCTCCAAGGGCTTGGTATTATCATCTGGACAAATACCTCCTTCAACAAGGTTTTTCAAAAGGATCAACAGATAGCAATCTATATATAAAAATTGATAATGATAAATTGCTAATACTTGTTGTGTATGTTGATGATATCATCTTTGGTAGCAATGATGAAGCCATGAGTCAAAACTTTGCTTTGGTGATGCATAAAGAATTTGAAATGTCCCTGCTTGGTGATCTAACATATTTTCTTGGTTTACAAGTCCAACGAGACAAAGACGGTATCTTTCTATCACAAACCAAGTACCTCAAGCAGATCTTGAAGAAATATGGCATGGAAGATTCGAAACTAGTATGTACCCCTATGGTAACAGGATGCAGTCTCAGTGCAAATGATGAATCAACAGCAGTACATCAACCAACCTATAGATCCATGATTGGTAGTCTCCTCTATCTAATAGGTACCCGACCAGACATCATGCATGCAGTGGGAATAGTTGGAAGATTTTAGGCAAATCCAAAATAAGCACACCTTCAGGTGGTTAAAAGGATTTTCAAATATATTCAAGGAACACAAAACTATGGATTATGGTATCCTAGAGATACAAATCTCACACTTCATACATATACAGATGCAAATTGGGTAGGAAGAGTGGATGACAGAAAAAGCGCTAGTGGTGGTGCATTCTTTATGGGTTCTAGATTAGTATCTTGGTTCAACAAGAAACAAAGTTCAATTGCATTATCTACAACTGAAGCAGAATATGTGGCTACTGCATCTTGCTTCACACAACTCCTTTGGATGATGGAAACATTGCAAGACTTTCAAATCACTTGTACTCCACCTATCTCCATTTTTTGTGATAATAAAAGTGCAATCAGTATTTCAAAGAATCTAGTCATGCACTCAAAGACCAAGCACATACCTATCAAATATCATTTTCTCCGGGAACAAGTGCTTGAACAAAAGGTTAAATTGGAGTATGTTCCCTCCAAGGAACAAGTTGTTGATATATTCACCAAACCACTGCCCAGGGAGACATTTGAATATCTCAGATAGAAGCTGGGATTAGTATGTGCATCATCTTGTTGTTGAAACTTATTTGTTTAAGAGAAAAGCGGGTGTACGCGAGTTTCACGAACAGCATCCGCATACATACCCGAATTTCTGTAGGTACAGTTGCATATATGTTGGTTTGAAGGAAATCAGTGGGCCAGACTCAGGATGAAAAGAGTCTGATATGGTCTGATTGAGACCATCTGACACAGGTTCAAAGGGAGAAATTACTTCTAATAATACATTGTTGGCATTATCTTAGAAGATATTGGTACTACTTCAATTGTTTTTGATTTAGGTGGAACAGGTGCAGAGGGAGATCATGGTTGCTGGTCTAAATGATGATTGACAGATGCTGCTGATGATAGTGGTTGATGACTATCATAGTCTTGTCATAGATATTTCGTCTCTACGTCATGTATTTCTTTTATTATCGAGGACATGTAACGACCTATTTTGTTTTCCCCATTATGCCTAGGATGGATGATGTAATGTTTTTGTTTTATCATGTGTAAACTTTTGGTGTATTCCTACTTAGTTGGGTGCATGAGTCAATATTGGTATATCCCCACTTGGTTGGGAGATGGATGTATGTATGAGTCTTTGGTGATAGGAAGGTCATTTATAATGTATAGGGTCATGTTATTTCTTGTAGAACATCTCTTTGCATACCTTGCCTACAGTCAAGGGGAGCATGGACAACATAGGAGAGAAGAATTTAGGGAGAGCATAACCCTTTTCCCTTGATGTCAAAGGGGGAGAATGAATTTGAGTGACTTGGGGTTGCCATCAAGTCCAAAGGGGGAGATTGTTGGCATTATGACACAGGTTTGGCTCTATGACACAGGTGTTGTCCTTGATGGCAACTCACTCAGATGGCAGATCATAGTTCAGGCTCTCAGAATGAAAGAAAAAGAGATATACGTAGGTTCCTCTTAACAAGATCGCGTATACACGTGGGATCGCCGATCAAAAGTCGCGTGTGCGTATGCACGCACTTTCATGCACAGAAAAGCACGTACATGTGGGAAAACGTATTTTTAGTCCATGATATTTGGTCCTTGGTATTTGGACCTATGGTTTTGGACCATGGTATCTCGTCCAAAGTATTGAACCCAGGTATTGCACCCTAAGTATTGGTTCTAAGTGGTTTTGGACCATGGTATTGAGTAAGACCTAAGACTATAAAAGAGGAAGGAAATCATTAGGCAAAGGCATTCACTGAAGTATTGAATATCTAATGAAGAGAAAGATCTAGAATACTGGTGATTGGGTTGTGGTGCATAGCTAGATCTGAATCAAGGAGGAACCTGAGCGCTAGAAGATGGATAAGTTCAATTGATGGGTCAAGATCTCAAGGCTTGAAGAGGAGTATCTTTGTGTGATTTTGATCTGTTATATTTGGCACATGACTTGATCTATAAATCTGATAATTTGAGTATAACTGATGTCTGAATAATTGAAAAGGGTAAATTATCTTTTATAGATCTGTACGCAAGTTTGACATAGCAAAGGTGCGTATGCATGCTGGTTAGGTAACTCAAAACAATGTATATGCAGGTTTTCCTTAATACAGAAGCGTATGCACGTAGGTTCCACATATTGAAGTAGTGTACGTCTCATAAAATATGTTTTAGCTACTTCTGTTTATTGCTGCAGTATTTTGGGTTCAAGATTGGTGTCTGGTTACTCCTATTACATTCAGAGAAGTGATTGTTTTATTCAATTTTAGTTGGTGCAAAGGGGATTGATTGATGTAGATACATTTTATGTGTGATTGATGTTATTTATGGATCTAGTCTGAAAATTTATGAATCGTGGTCCCTGGAAGAAAAGAGAAGGTTGTAGCCTTCTGTAGGTCAGCACCTAATTGTCCATGTCACAATATGAAAAATTTCAAAATTTTATAATTCATATTTTATCAATAAAGTTTATTTTTCTACAATTTTAATCTACCCAAAATTGATAACTCCTGTGCTATAATTAACTCATTACATCACTAATTTTGATCTCATTACCCTTGATTTGACTCTTATATCTTTCATCTTTTGTGGATTGCATCCCCTATATTTCGTCTCAAAATGAGAGATTCACCCATTTCTGTCCCCTCAGTAATTATATCAAGTTGTTATCCAGGTGGATCTTCAAACAAAGTGGCATGGAAAATAACAAAATTCAAAGTGGCAGAAAAGAAAGTATCCTAACATTAGATCAAAGTGCTTGTTGCCTTGATTCCAATGGTGCAAATGGCACTCCAATCTGAGTCCGGACGATGAAATTGTGACAGATCTGTAGTAGAAGCTTGTCATTGGGACAAGGTCGTGCTTGTAGAGTGGTGATTAGTCCCAGATCGTGTACCATGATTCCTTCTGGCATAAAGTTGTGGATCATTTCATTCATTTTACTGAGATAGGGAGTGGTGTGAAAGCTCGGAGATAGCCAAATCTACCATTGGAATATGAAAGGTTGATTTAAAAAAAAATTATATACTTCAAATTTGTTTTTAAAAGACAACAATATGAATTGGGTGGATTTCAAGATTTGTTTTAAATGACATGCCTTTTGATTCAAATTGTTTGATTCGTTCAATTAATATGGATGTGGGTCTTATTCACAAATAAGTTATAATTTCAAATTTTTTTGGAAGTATTCAAGTGGAAAAAGTTTTTTGTTTGGAAGTTTATTTCGACATGGAGAAAGTATTCGTCCTTTTTCTAAAGTGAAGCCCTTTAATGTATTAAATATATATAACATGATTTTTCAATTTTTGAAGGATTTGGGTATAATAAATTGATGGAGTGTTGATTTAAGAAAAGATGAAGTGTGTGGACTTCAGCTATCACATTCAAATCAAGTCGCTGCTAGCTAAATAAATGAGCCAATGCCGAAGATGTTTCATTGGCCAGCTCCATATTCAAGTGTAGTGTGATATTCAAATGACGAAGAACCACAAATAGTAGGCCAACTATTCAACAAACTAATGTGACCCATCATGCTTCGGAGCATTAGTCACATGCAGTTCTTAACAAGGTCAAGACGGTGTGACCCATCATGCTCTAGGAGCATCAAAACATGTTATTTTATAAGGGCAGGTTCTAGAATTGTCTACTCAAGACATTATGTACCCATAATGCTATCATAGATAACTCGTGAATATAGAGAGAGGCCATCTATTCAAAAATGGTGGTAGTTCCATAGGATGGTTTAGTATTGAGACTGACCCGTTGCGCTCTAGGAGGTTGAGAAGCGCCAATTCTGGAAAGCACGTCAACGATGGTTTAAAGTAGTTATGTCTTAAATGGATCAAGTGGGAAGCTTTAAAGAGTGGTGAAGAAAAGTGCAAAAATCGAGATATTTCATAGTGGATATGAGTGCTAGTAATGACCATATCAGACAAATTTGATAAAGATTTATTCATTGTTGTAATGTGTTTTTAATGTTTTCCATGTAAGCATTAAGGGAGGGTGTTGGAAGTAATGATTCCATGTCATGTGTAGTTTTTATTAGGAGTTAAGAGGAATCAATCTAGAAGTTTTTTTTTCCAATGTATGAGTTGTGTCGAAGTTAGTAATTTATGTCTCTTATATATGTAACCTTTCTGATCAACAAAAGTATCTAAGTGTGATTTGTTGTGTGTAATCAATCGCTCTCTGATCTCTCTCTATTTTATAGTAGATGGATGAAAAATAATATAATGATCTAATCCATATCAACTTCGTCAATATGGATGGAAAATACATAATTATCCAATATACATCACCCATAATTCATAACACTAACTTCTTCATGATTGTAGGTTTCCCAGACATCTATTATACTTCTAGTCCTCATGCTAATTATGCTCCTATAGGAAACTACTAGACTTATTCTAATTTATTGAGATATCATTTATCCCAAAAGAAAAACACAGGTTGAAAAGTGTATTCTCTTCCTTAGTAGACTTTTATTGGCTACTTTTTTTCTCAAATATGATATCTAGGTTCCACATTATGGCTCATGAGTTTTTAGCCAATTTTGCACAATTTCTTTCTTCTAATACAACATCTTTCTAGTATTTTCTTAAAACGTGATGTGTGCAAATTCCAATTATGTCTCCATGATTATGTTTTCTTTTCCACGATATTTCTATTGATTGCTGATATTTCCTAATTTGAGCATTAGTTGTAGAGTTTCATATCTTGGAAGTAAATTGATACCTAATTTTCCCCTTATACTATTTATATCATATAACACCCTCATACTGATTCCATTCTTGAATTCTAATATCTCATTGGTCAGATTTCTTTAAGATTTTTCATTTAAACTCAAAACACATTTTCATACCATTGGAAAATTCTAAAAATATACAATTTTTTATGTTCTCTTAGCACTCTTAACAAGTTAAAATTGCTTGTAAATATACTTTGTAATTGTCATATAATTATATGTATAGTCTCTCTATGCTCCTCTTTTTTAATTAACAAGGACTGGCGTAGGTATATATATGTATATATATATACCTATGCCAGTCCTTGTTAATTAAAAAAAAGGAGCACAATGATATATATGCTTGGTGGGACTACATCTTCATCATGTCCAATATATCACCCCGATTGTGGTGGGAAATTGAACCAGTGACTTCACATCAAGGAGTGCCTTAACGGAGCACGCAATCACCATCTATCCAAGACCCTATGGACTATATATAAATAATTATAATTTTCATATATTTATGTAGATAGTCTATTTTTGATCCTCTTTTTTAATTGACAAGTACAAATAAAGTTCATAGCGATGGTATTAAAGTTATAGAAATTAAAAGTAGAATGTGTAAAAGTATAGGATTCTAATGGGAAGCTATAGAGATTACAAAGATGGGAAGCGAAAAGGAAAGAATAAAAAAATGGGGGTAGAAAAGAGGAAAGAAAAAGAAATGAGGGTGGGGGGGAATGATTTCAGAGGAGGAGAGGAGAGGAGAGGTAAAGAAGGACCACGAAGTGAAAGGGAGTTGTTTTAAAGGTTAGTTTTGATGGAAATCAGTCATGCCCTTTGGTTTGTAACCTATCTTCCTCCACATTCAAACTTAACTTCCCCATAGAACTACCACCTAATTGTCCATGTCACAGTATGAAAATTTTCAAAATTTCAAAATTTTATAATTCATCTTTTATCAATAAAGTTATTTTTCTAGAATTTTAATCTACCAAAAATTGACAACTCTTGTGCTATAATTAACTCATTACATCACTAATTTTGATCTCATTACCCTTGATTCGACTCTTATATCTTTCATCTTTTGTGGATTGCATCCCCTATATTTCATCTCAAAATGAGAGATTCACCCATCTTTGTCCCCTTAGGAATTATATCAAGTAGTGATCCAGGTGGATCGTTAAACAAAGTTGCATGGAAAATATCAAAATTCAAAGTGGTAGAAAAGCAAGTATCTTGACATCAGATCGAAGTGCTTGTCCCCCTAATTCCAATGGTGTGAATGGCACTCCAATTTGAGTTCGGACGATGAAATTGTGGTAGAAGGAAGGTTGCCTTGTTCGTATGGAAAATGAGGCTTTTTCCCTAAAAATGGCTTTAAGCTTTTAAAAGGAAAAATTTCAATCGAAGAAGTCAAAGGGGAAGACTTAAGGAGCAACCATGGAACCCCTGATCAGCAATCTTCGATTAAATCAGAGTCGGGGACAAGTGATGGCCGATATCGAGACTTAAGGTAGGCGACATGCGATTGACATTGATGATAAGAGGAGAAATCAGATCATTAGATTGGCATTGACAACATCAAGATGATCGGATCGGTGAAACCTAAGGGCCAAGACCCTTGGACCGTAGCGATGCGATATGCTGATGCAATATGGTGATGTGATACGCCGATATTAGCAATATTGGTGATCGGTGATGGGCAATTCCAGTTAACAAGACTATGGAACAAGTGACTTGCGATTTGCGATCAGTGTGGACCCGATTATGTTATAAAGCTCGATTTCATATTATTTGAAATCCGGGTAAAAGGCTTTTGGTTGGGGTTTTCCAATGTTTTGTGTATTATTGCTTGGAATAAAAAAGGTCTATTTTTAAGGTTTGTTGTGCCTGCCGACCCTTCCATCTAAACAACCTCTATTATAAACAAAACAACTCCGATTTTTAAGTGGCATTGTGTTATAAAGCCCAAGGCATGCAACAGTGTATGGGAGAGAGGATTTTCAGCATGCAGTTCAAGGCAGGAGAGCATGAGTATTCTGGGTTCAAGATTGGTGTCTGGTTATTGCTATTATATTCTGGTTACAACATTCAGAGAAATGATTGTTTGATTCAGTTTTGGTTCGTGCAAAGGGGATTGATTGATGCAGATACATTTGATGTTTGATTGATGTTATTTATGGATCCAGTCTGAAAATTTATGAAACGTGGTCCCTGGCAAAAAAGACAGGGTTGTAGCCTTCTCTAGTTCAGCACCTACGTACTAGTACATCAACTAGTACAAGAACTAAGGGGGTTGTATCTCCCTTCCAGGAGAAGCTGGAGAATGAGAGAAGGTCGTACCCTTCTGCAGGTAGAAGCCTATGTACTGGTATAAGACTGCACCAGTACAGAACGATTGTAAAAAGAAGTTTCTTATTAAAAGAAGATAGAGACGAATTGTAGCAAGTGGTTTTCACCCACATTGGGTTTCCACCTTATATCTTGTGTTCATGTGTGTGATGATCTATTTTTTTTTACTGCACCTATTTACTGTTCTTATGGTTAATAAAGTTATGATGCATTGATCAAAGAACAACATTTAATGAATTAACTGAATCATAAAGTCTACTGATTACACTGGTTTCTTTAGACACAGTTGCGTATATATGTGGGTTGCCATAACTGAAGTAGCGTATGAAAATGAAAAGTGTTTGATTTGATAATACTGATTCACCCCCCCTCTCAGTATTATTTCCAACAATTGGTATCAGAGCAGGTCCTTCAGAAGAAGCTTGATCGCTTTGTTGAAAATGCAACAAGATGATGGAGCTTAGTGAAAAGAAGTCGCCTGCACTAAGTGGGCCCGCAGGCTATTTTTGGTGCAAAGTCTATTTTTAGACATATGGATCATGGTCTATGAGTTGCAGGATGTTATTTGTGGATGATTGGTCATGTTGGTAAAAATAGATGGACTTCTATTTTTAGACATATGGGCGGAGTCTATTTTTAGACTGCTAGTCTAAATATAGAACAATCGAATATTATTAGCTCTTAATAATATTTAGACTATAAACATTATTTTATCCTCTTGTAGCACTTCAGTTCGAGCTACGGATGTGGCACATGCAGCTGCCAGAAGGAAATACGTGGTTCCTATGGGTTAACTTGAGCTATTGCATGGGGGACTTCAATTGGGACTTCAGTGATTGAGTTCTGTGGAGTTGGATCAGGAGTTGATGGAGTTGTGTTCAGTTTGACCTAGTTGAACTATTTGTAGTTAGTCTAACTGGCAAATAGACTAATGTTGAGTGGTGTGAATTGGTTATTAATTAATTCACTAATTATTAACTCATAAAGCAACTGAAGAATACATCAGTTAACTCAGTGCATGGACAAGTCAGTGGAGACAAGTGTTAGAGGTGAGTGAAAGGGAAATATAGCTGCCAGTTGTGACTATAGTTGTGCATGTGATTTGCACAATTAGTGGGATTGAGTTGCCAATGATAATTGCGTGGTATAACCAAAGGGAATACGAATTTGGATGACACATTTGGAGCAATTCTCATCCATTCTCTATGCAGGATTGCGCAGTGGAGGCAGGCAAGCAGCAGGGGTGATTTGAGCCAGTGATTGATTCAAATATATGTTGTATTGTGTGTAACAAGTGGAGCTAGTATTGTACTGTATACTGTTACATGATCTCAATCAATATAATACAAAAATATTTTGGGGTTTTTAGCGAGACGCTTTCCCCATGAAAAATATTGTGTTATGTCTGATTGATGCTTCTATCTTCCCATGCAATTGTTTATGTTTCTACAATATTGATGATCAAATGTAGATGATATTATGTATTATGCATGCATTCCGCAATAGTGTATAATTAGGATAATCTCAGTTGAATAAGTGTCATATTATTCATGAAATTTCTACACGCTTGAAGGAAGATATATCATAATGAGCAACTATGAAAGGGAGGCATCCATCAAGCCACAAATCCTTGATGGGAGCAACTTCGTCTATTGGAAGGTAAGAACCACAACCTATCTTCAATCTCTTGGTGCAGAAGTTTGGGGTATCGTGGAAGGATGATACACATTCCCATCAGCAACTCCTATAGATACAGCTGGTAAAAAGTAGTATGAAACAAATGCAAAGCTTCTATTGGGGAGTCTATCTCAATCAGAATTCGTCAAGGTTATGTAGCTCAAAACAACCAAGGAAATATGGGATAAGATCATCCTAAGTTATGAAGGAGACGATCAGGTAAAACGTGTAAAACTACAATCTCTCAGTATTCAATATGAAACTCTCAAAATGCACAATGATGAAAGTGTGGCTAATTATTTCTTATGAATAGATGAGATTGTTAATCGCATGAACAATTTGGGTGAAGAGATAAAAGAATTTACTTTAGTTGAAAAGGTTCTAAGATCCTTGTCTTCTAAGTTTGAATCAAAATTTTTTTCCATAGAAGAAAAGCAGAATCTTCAAAGTATTACGATGTCACAACTGCACGGAATCCCAACTGCTTTCGAAATGAGAAAAGGGGGGCCATCAGACATGAGAGAAGCCACATTCAATGGAGAATACAATGAGTCAGGGCATACGTCAGAAGGAGAGGAAGAATCAAACTTCGTCAAGAACCTTCAACGAGGTTCTGGAAGATTTAGAGGTAAACTACCTTTCAAATGCTTTTCTTGTGGGAGAGTTGGTCAATATGCAGACAAATGTCCTCATAAAGATAAGCTTGACAAAGGTAAGGAACCAGTTAAATGGAACAGAAAACAAAATGTAAGTGAGAAGAGCTATTATACACATGAAGACAATGATGGAGTTTCAAATAGTGATGAAGATGAACATGGTAATGATTATAGACTTTTGATGGCTTTTGAAGATGATGATTTCTTGGATTCCATAGATGAAGATGATCTCTATGAAGAAATTTCTAAACTTAAAATCTGTTTATAAGAAAAGAGTATGATCATAGATACTCTGACATTCCAACTTGCTGAAAGAGAAAAACATAATGAAAAGTTAGAATGTGAAATTGTGAGACTTAGAAAAGATATTGAGAAGACAAAAGCTCTTAATCTTAGATTTGCTAAAGGATCTAAAACTTTAGATGAAATTATCAAAGTGCAGCGTTCTCCTCTAATCAAGACAGGTCTTGGATATATTGAAGAAGCATCTCAAGCACAAAATCCATCCACCTCCAAAAGTTATCTTGATGCAACAAGGAGAAGTGAACAAAGGCATAAAGCAGATCTCCAGGTAAATCAGGGTCAATCTACTTCAAGGATGAACAGAGATCATCAAGTAAATCGGGGTCAATCTACTTCAAGGATGAACAGAAGCTAAAACCAACCTTAGGTAAATCATTCTCAATTTGCCTCAAGAATTAATGTCAATAGAAGCTACAATCACCTGGATGGTAGATTTGATAATCACAGGAATTTCTTTAATGGCAAATGTTTTTCATGTCATAAGTTTGGACACAAAGCTGCTCAATGTGTTGCCTACAAGACCATCATGACTTGAGAAGCATGAAATCAAAGGACTGAGACTGGGATCATGAAGAGGACATATAATAACTTTTCTGCTCTTGAAAATGAAATAGAATGCTCTATTTGTAACAACTTCGGTCATGAAGATTCTAAATGCAGGAGTCAGTTTCAACAAACATCTCAGAAGGAGCAAGCTTCATTAGGTCGCAAAGCACGGAGAAAGAAATAACCACAACCAGAATGATGTGGTATAGCCTTATATGCGGAAGGACAGGAAAATCAATGGTACATTGACAGTGGATGCTCAAAACATATGACAGGTGATAAAGAAATAATTCAGTCATATAGTGCCTTAGAAAAGGAAAGGAAGGCCTCATTTGGAAATGACACCCCTGCACTCATAAAAGGTTAAGGTTTTGTTCTTTTAAAAGAAAAAGTCAAAGCTAGAAATGTTATGTATGTTGATGGCCTAAAGCATAATCTATTGAGTGTTAGTCAAATGTGTGATCAAGGAAATGAGGTAATATTTCAATCAAATGGATGTATTGTTTGCGATCTTGATACAAGAGAAACAATGATCAAAGGCATAAGAACTCCAAATAATTGATACATACTCAAGGAAGGATAGAAACTATGCTATCTAAGAAAAAATGATGAACATTGCCTATGGCACAGAAGATTGGGGCATCTTAGTTTCTCTCAGATAAGGAACTCATGCAAATATCAGGCGGTTTATGATCTCCCTGATGTCATAATTTCAGACAATACAGTATGAAAATCATGTCAGTTTGGTAAGCAAACTAGAACTAATTTCCCTGAGAAGGAAGGATCAGCTAGTAAGCCACTTGAACTTGTCCATACTGATTTATGTGGTCCATCAAGGAAAAAGTCACCTCGAGGAGAAGAATACTTTATATTGTTCATTGAAGACTTTTCCAGGATGTGTTGGATAGGACTTCTGAAGCATAAAGATGAAGCTTTCGAAAAGTTCAAAGCATTCAAAGCCTTGGTTGAAAATGAATCAGATTGCAGAATCAAATGCCTCAGGTCTGATCAAGGAGGGGAATTTACCTCAGATGAATTTTTCAACTTCTTTGAAGAATATGGAATAAGAAGGGAATTATCTACTACAAGGACTCCTCAGCAAAATGGAGTAGTAGAAAGGATGAAAAAAATAGTGCACCAAATGGCTTGTGCTATGCTTGATGAATCTGGAATTCCTGCAACGTTCTGGAGTGAAGCTGCATTTGTTGTTGTTACTATTCTCAACAAAACAAACATCCGGGTAAAAAACACTCAAACTCCTCATGAACTTTGGTATGTTAAGACTCCTACGGTAAAATAATTCAAAGTATTTGGAAGCAAATGTTACATCAAAAGGACTGATGACAACCTTGGCAAGTTTGAACCTAGAGTAGATGAAGGTATTCTCCTTGGTTACTCTTGCCAAAGTAAAGGATATAAGTGTTACAATAAAAGACTTGGAAAAATTGTTGAAAGTATTGATGTGGTAGTTGATGAAGCAGGAAAAAATCCAAAGCAGATAAAAACCAAATATTTTGAAGATGAAGATGACTATCCTTCAACATCAAATCAGACTAATGATGAAGAAGAAACCTATGAGGCACCAAAAGAACAGATAAGGGTAGAAGAAAAGACTCCATCTAGATACATACAAAAGAATTATCAAGGGACTCCAATTTTGGGACAGAAACAGGAATTCATTCAAACAAGAAGAACTATTACAGAAGCTTCAAGCTATCTAGCATTGCTCTCCTCCATCAAACCAGAAAATGTAAGTGAAGCATGCAAAGATGAATGCTTCGTCAAGGCCATGAATGAAGAACTTGAGCAGACTGAAAAGAATAACACTTGGGAATTGGTTCCTAGACCTAATGATAAGAATGCCATAGGGACCAAATGGATATTCAAAAACAAGTTGAATGAAAATGGAGATGTTATTAGAAACAAGGCTAGACTTTTTTGTAAAGGGTATGCTCAACATGAAGGTATAGACTTTGAAGAAACCTTTTCACTGGTTGCTAGACTTGAAGCCATAAGAATGTTCCTTGCTCTTTCTAGCTTTTAGAAGTTCAAAGTATATCAAATGGATGTGAAATCTGCCTTTCTAAATGGAGACTTAGAAGAAGAAGTGTATATTGAGCAACCAGATGGATTCATCCTTGGACATGATCCAAAACTTGTATGCAGACTCAAAAGGCCTCTCTATGGTCTTAAACAGGCTCCAAGGGCTTGGTATTATCATATGGACAAATACCTCCATCAACAAGGCTTTTCAAAAAGGATCAGCATATAGCAATCTATATATAAAAATTGATAATGATAAATTGCTAATGCTTGTTGTATATGTTGATGATATCATCTTTGGTAGCAATGAAGAAGCCATGAGTCAAAGATTTGCTTTGGTGATGCAGAAAGAATTTGAAATGTCCCTACTTGGTGAGTTGACATATTTTCTTAGTTTACAAGTCCAAAAAAATAAAGATGGTATATTTCTATCACAAACCAAGTACCTCAAGCAGATCTTGAAGAAATATGGGATGGAAGATTCGAAACTAGTATGTACCCCTATTGTAACAGGATGCAGTCTCAGTGCAAATGATGAATCAACATCAGTAAATCAACCAACCTATAGATCCATGATTAGTAGTCTTTATCTGACAGGTACTCAACCAGACATCATGCATGTAGTGGGAATAGTTGGAAGATTTTAGGCAAATCCAAAAGAAGCACACCTTCAGGTGGTTAAAAGGATTTTCAAATATCTTCAAGGAACACAAAACTAATCCTTATGGTATCCTAGAGATATAGATCTCACACTTCATGCATATATAGATGCAGATTGGGAAGGAAGCATGGATGATAGAAAAAGAACTAGTGGTGGTACATTCTTTATGGGTTCCAAATTAGTATCTTCGTTCAACATGAAACAAAGTTCAATTGCATTATCTACAGCTGAAGCAAAATATGTGGCTACTGCATATTTCTGCACACAACTCCTTTGGATGATGCAAACATTGCAAGGCTTTCAAATCACTTGTACTCCACCTATCTCCCTTTTTTGTGATAATACAAGTGCAATCAATATTTCAAAGAATCCAGTTATGCACTCAAAGACCAAGCACATACCTATCAAATATCATTTTCTCTGGGAACAAGTGCTTGAACAAAAGGTTAAATTGGAGTATGTTCCCTCCAAGGAAAAAGTTGCTGATATATTCACCAAACCACTGCCTAGGGAGACATTTGAATACCTTAAACAGACGTTGGGAGTAATAGGTGCATCATCTTGTTGTTGAAACTTATTTGTTTCAGAGAAAAGTGGGTGTACGTGAGTTTCATGAAGAGAATCCACATACATACCCCTGACACAGGTCTAATATGGGTCTGACCGAGACCATCTGACACAGGTTCAGAGGGAGAAATTACTTCTAATAATACATTGTTGGCATTACCTTAGAAGATCTCGGTACTACTTCAGTTGTTTTTTATTCAGGTGGAACTTGTGCAGAGGGAGATCATGGTTGCTAGTCTAAATGATGATTGACAGGTGTTGCTGATGATAGTTGTTGATGACTATCATAGTCTTGTTGTAAATATTTCGTCTCTATGTCATGTATTTATTTTATTATCAAGGACATGTAATGGCCTATTTTGGTTTCCCCATTATGCCTGGGATGGATGATGTAATGTTCTTGTTTTATCATGTGTAAACTTTTGGTGTATTCCCACTTAGTTGGGTGGATGAGTCAATATTGGTATATCCCCACTTGGTTGGGAGATGGATGTATGTATGAGTCTTTGCTGATAGGAAGGTCATTTATAATGTATAGAGTCATGTTATTTATTGTATAACATCTCTTTGCATACCTTGCCTACAGTCAGGGGGAGCATGGAGACAGATCTATGCAGAAGACGACATAATCGACAGATCTGTAGTAGAAGCTTGTCATTGGGACAAGGTTGTGCTTGTAGAGTGGTGATTAGTCCTAGATTGTATATTGTGATTCCTTGTGGCATAAAGTTGTGGATCATTTCATTCATTTTACCAAGATAGGGAGTGGTGTGAAAGCTCGGAGATAGCCAAAGCTACCATTGGAATATGAAAGGTTGATTTAAAGAAAAAATTATATTCTTCACATTTGTTTTTAAAAGAGAACAATATGAATTGGGTGGATTTCAAGCTTTGTTTTAAAAGACATGCCTTTTGATTCAAATTGTTTGACTCATTCAATTAATATGGATGTGAGTCTCATTCACAATTAAGTTATAATTTCAAATTTTTTTGGAAGTATTCAAGTGGATTTTTTTTTTTTTTTGTTTGGAAGTTTATTTCCACATGGAAAAAGTATTCGTCCTTTTTCTAAAGTGAAGCCCTTCAATGTATTAAATATATATAAAATGATTTTTCAATTTTTGAAGGATTTGGGTATAATAAATTGATCGAGTGTTGACTCAAGAAAAGACGAAGTGTGTGGACTTCAGCTATCACATTCAAATCAAGTTGTTGCTAGCTAAATAAATGAGCCAATGCCGTAGAGGTTTCTTTGGCCAACTCCATATTTAGCTTAGCATTGTTATATTTATTTAAGAAATAAAAAAATATTGGTGGAATTTTTTATGGTGTTGTTTTATTAAGTTGTGGTGTGCTATTGTTCAAGTGTAGTGTGATATTCAAATGAAAAAGAACCACAAATAATAGGCCAACTATTCAACAAACTAATGTGACCCATCGTGCTTCTTGAGCATTAATCACATGCAGTTCTTAACAAGGTCAAGACGGTGTGACCCATCATGCTCTAGGAGCATCAAAACATGTTATTTTATAACGGCATGTTCTAGAATTGTCTACTCAAGACATTTTGTACCCAGAATGCCATCATAGGTAACTCGTGAATATAGAGAGAGGCCATATATTCAAAAATGGTGGTAGTTCCATAGGATGGTTTAGTATTGAGACTAACTCGTTGTGCTCTAGGAGGTTGAGAAGCACCAATTTTGGAAAGCACATCAACAATGGTCTAAAGTGGTTATGTCTTAAATGGATCAAGTGAGAAGCTTTAAAGAGTGGTGAAGAAAAGTGCAGAAATCGAGATATTTCATAGTGGATATGAGTGCTAGTAATGACCATATCAGACAAATCTGACAAAGATTTATTTATTGTTGTAATGTGTTTCTAATGTTTTCCATGTAAGCATTAAGTGTGATTTGTTGTGTGTAATCAATCGCTCTCTAATCTCTCTCTATTTTATAGAAGATGGATGAAAAATAATATAATGATCTAATCCATATCAATTTCATCAATATGGATGGAAAATACATTTATCCAATATACATCACCCATAATTCATATCACTAACTTCTTCATGATTGTAGGTTTCCTAGGCATTTATTATACTTCTAGTCCTCATGTTAATTACGCTCCTATAGGAAACTACTAGACTTATTCTAATTTATTGAGATATTTTTTATCCCAAAAGAAGAACATAGGTTGAAAAGTGTATTCTCCTCCTCAGTAGACTTTTATTGGCTACTTGTTTTCTCAAATATGATATCTAGGTTCCACGTTATGGCTCATGAGTTTTAGCCAATTTTGTGCAATTTTATTTCTTCTAATACAACATCTTTCTAGTATTTTCTTAAAATGTGATGTGTCCAAATTCCAATTATGTCTCCATGATTATGTTTTCTTTTCCACGATATTTCTATTGATTGCTTATATTTCCTAATTTGAGCATTAGTTGTAGAGTTTCATATCTTGGAAGTAAATTGATACCTAATTTTCCCCTTATACTATTTATATCATAACACCCTCATACTGATTCCATTTTTGAATTGTAATATCTCATTGGTAATATTTCTTTAATATTTTTCATTTAAACTCAAAACAAATTTTCATACCATTGGAAAATTCTAAAAGTATACAATTTTTTATGTTCTCTTAGCACTCTTAACAAGTTAAAATTGCTTGTAAATATACTTTGTAATTGTCATATAGTTATATGTATAGTCTCTCTGTGCTCCTCTTTTTTAATTAACAAGGACTGGCATAGGTGTATATATATATACCAATGCCATTCCTTTTTAATTAAAAAAGAGGAGCACAGAGATATATATGCTTGGTGGAACTACATCTTCATCATGTCCAATATATCACCCTGATTGTGGTGGGAAATTGAACTGGTGACTTCACATCAAGGAGTTCCTTAACAGAGCACGCAATCACCATCTATCCAAGACCCTGTTGACTATATATAAATAATTATAATCTTCATATATTTATGTAGATAGTCTCTTTTTGATCCTCTTTTTTAATTGACAAGTACAAATAAAGTTCACAACGATGGTATTAAAGTTATAGAAATTAAAAGTAGAATGTGTAAAATTATAAGATTCTAATGGGAAGGTATAGAGATTACAAAGGTGGGAAGCAAAAAGGAAAGAATAAAAAAATGGGGGTAGAAAAGAGGAAAGAAAAAGAAATGAGGGTGGGGGGGGATGATTTCAGAGGAGAGGAGAGGAGAGGTGAAGAAGGACCACAAAGTGAAAGGGAGTTGTTTTAAAGGTTAGTTTTGATGGAAATCAGTCATGCCACTTGGTTTGTAACCTATCTTCCTCCACATTCAAACTCAACTTCCCCATAGAACTACCACCTAATTGTCCATGTCACAATATGAAAAATTTCAAAATTTCAAAATTTTATAATTCATCTTTTATCAATAAAGTTTATTTTTCTAGAATTTTAATCTACCCAAAATTGACAACTCTTGTGCTATAATTAACTCATTACATCACTAATTTTGATCTCATTACCCTTGATTTGACTATTATATCTTTCATCTTTTGTGGATTGCGTCCCCTATGTTTCGTCTCAAAACGAGAGATTCACCCATCTTTGTCCCCTCAAGAATTATATCGAGTAGTGATCTAGGTGGATCTTCAAACAAAGTGACATGGAAAATATCACAATTCAAAGTGGTAGAAAAGCAAGTATCCTGACATCAAATCGAAGTGCTTGTCCCCCTGATTCCAATGGTGCGAATGGCACTCCAATCCTAGCCCGGGCGATGAAGTTGTGGCAGAAGGAAGGTTGCCTTGTTCCTATCGAAAATGGGGGGTTTTCCCTAAAAATGGCTTTAAGATTTTAAAAGGCAAAATCGCAATTGGAGAAGTCAAAGGGGCCGACTTAAGGAGTAGCGGTGGAACCCTTGATCAACAATATCTGATTAAATTGGAGTCGGGGACAAGCGATGGCTGATATCGGGACTTAAGGCAGGTGACATGTGATCGACATCGTCGATCAGAGGAGCAATCAGATCGCCAGATCAGCATCAGCAACATCAAGATGATCGGATCAATGGATCAGGTCGGTGAAACCCAAGGACCAAGACCCCTGGACCGCAGCAATGCGATATACTGATGCGATATGGTGATGTGATACGCCGATATTAGTGATATCGGTGATCGACAATTGATGATATCAATGATCGGCGATCAACGGTTGGCAATCCCTGCTAACAGGACTATGGAACAAGTGACTTGAGGTTTGCGATCAGTGTGGACCCGATTATGTTATAAAGCCTGATTTCATATAATTTGGAATCCGGGTAAAAGGCTTTTGGTCGGGTTTTTCCAATGTTTTGTGTATTATCGCTTGCAACCAAAAAGGCCTATTTTTAAGGTTTATTGCGCTCACCGACCCTTCCATCTAAACGACCTCTATTATAAACAAAACAACTATGATTTTTAAGTGGCATTGTGTTATAAAGCCCAAGGCATGTAACAGTGTATGGGAGAGAGGATTTTCAACACGTAGTTCGAGGCAGGAGATCTTTCACGTGGGCCGATAGTGTATTTTGTATGATTTGGACAAATATTATATGTTTTAAGCCCCTCTCAATGCCATAGACACATTGGTGCTATCCATTTCTCCATTTGAGGTCTCCATTTCATAACCATTGTCTAGAATGGAGGTATAAGCCACCTTTTTATGTAACTGGTGATTGTAATTCTCTTCTTTTCATGCCATTTAATATATGAAGGCCTCCCCATTGATCGACCAGGGCTCAGAGATGTAGTCTGAGTTGGATGAACTCCATTATCAAGTCTTGTTGTCTTCTTGTCGTGTCCTTATGTGTTCCTTCTTCTTTTATGTGTGCACATTAGATTTCTGTGTTAAGCTGCAATTTCTACATGTGATTCTTTTCATAGATCTATAAGAAAAACATCCCTTGATCAAGTGGTATCAAAGTAGGTCTTTTTAGATGTGAATTGCATGTCTATATGCTAACAGGAGATAGACTCCGAAGAGGCAAAGGGGAATTAGAGACTTTCGATCCCGAAGCGGCGCATGCACATCGAAGGAGAAACATGGGAGAAGATGAATCTCATCTTGAAGAGGAGAACAATTTCCGCAAGACCTTCTATTCAATGGCAGAGAATATCAGTCAGTTGGTTTTAAGGATGGAAAAAACAGAGGAGATAAACCCAGAAGAACAAGGTTCAACACAAGGGAATGGTGGACAAGAACCCCCTCTTTCTCCTTCTGTGAGTGAAGGTTTTCCTTCCTCTCACCACCATAATTGTAGAAATTCAAAGGATGCATCTAAGAAACCTTTCTTTAAATTAGATGTTAAATTTGATCTTCCCATGTTTAATGGTGAAAGTAATGTAGAAAAGCTTAGTAATTGGATTAGGCAAATTGATGTTTACTGTAGGATTCAACAGATCGTGGAGGATGAGACAAAGATTTAGTTGGCCTCTCTATGGCTGAGCAACACCGCTGTCATTTGCTGGGAGAGAAAATTGCAACAGAGTAAGAATGTGGGTAATCTCTTTTCCTCATGGCCTGATTTTATTTCTGTGTTAAAGGAACAATTTTATCCTTTAGGATACAAGTAAAAAGCTTTAATGAATTGGAAATATTTAAGGCAAGGCAAAGGTCAGGATGTTCAGAGTTTTACAGAGGAGTTTAGAGAGAAAGCAATTAATCCGGGTATTGCAATTGATACACCTAAAGTTGTAACTAAGTATATTGTCTCATTGCATAGCTACATTAGGCATTCATTGTTGTTGCTTGAACCAAGCACTATTGACACAGCTAGCGTAAAGGCAATCCATATTGAGAACATGGGAAAAAATAAAAGAGATGATCATTCCAGAAAACCACCGTTCAAACCTCCCAATGGCAAATCTAAAGCGAAATGGAAAGGAAAGGAGAAGAAGACGGCAACAGCCAAAGAAGTAGAAAGGCCGTATCGCAATCACTACAAAAAGGAAGGCCACGATGATGATCACTGTTGGAAACAACACACAGAAAAGCATCCAATGAAGTATGGAGGAAAAAGGAAGTAGAAGACAGTGGCAACTGCGCTAAAATACCTTGGATCGGATTACGGAGATGAAGTGTTAATCACATCCATGGGACCAAAAGGTACTCTTACACCTCATGTTAATTTTGAATCACATGAAGGCACCAATTTTGTAAATGAGTCCCTTGCTAATGACCGAAAGAGAATTGAAATGTTTCATATCAGAGTTGTTGTAAATCATACTAAAGTAGAAACTTTGTTTGATATTGGATCCCAAGCGAACTTAATCGTAGAATCCTTGGTAAAGAAACTCGACTTAGAAACAAAACCACCCCCGAAACCTTACCCACTTGGATGGATACATGATAAAGCAAAATTAAATGTAACCAAGCAGTGTAAAATAAAATTTGTAATCGCTTCTAAGCTAGTGGATGAAGTAGAACTAGATGTGATTCCATTGGATATCTGTGGCATGGTGTTAGGGAGCCCATATATGTATGATAGAAAGGCAGTCTTATTTCGCCATGAAAACAAATACCAAATCACAAAAGATGGGGTAGAATCAGCTTATGCTTGTCTACCCGTTATCCATTTAATTCACCACCCCTTGAAATATATATTCCATAGATCCGGTTCTCACTCGCATTGAAAACTTAATACCAATTGAGTCGTTGATTAACAAATCCGCTCCATTTTTATGCCTTATAAACCCGTTCCTTCATAATAAACAGTTACACAGTGCATTCCTGTAACTTGATTGATCATTAGATACATGTAGCTTTAAGCCAAAATGACAAATTCACCATTCAACTGAATTTTCCATTCTATTCATAAGCAAGCCAACATCCAGGTACACTTAATCTATTTTCATTTATACTGTTATTCTATTATCACTGTGTTTCAGCCCAATTCTTCCCATTTCTGTCACTTTCAGCTTGCAATTCAATTAACAGAATGCCTCCTAAGGTGAAGGAAGTTGCAAAAATTCCAAATCTGCTCATTCATCCACAAGTTGATTTCCATCATACTACCCTGGTTGATAGAGACTGTAAAATCCATGAGTCTTTGTTCAAATTTGATTTGTTTGAGATCTATTGTTGGATGGAGGACCAATTAGTTGATCAAACAGATGAAATAGGACTTTGGGACTCCCACCTTCCTCATTACATCTTCCCTCAGATACACAAAGCACCTGAATTTGTCAGAAAATGTCATGCATCTTATGACCCCACTCAAAGAGCTATTATCTCACCTACAGGAGAAATCTTGTGCTCCATAAATGCTCAATCCATTGAAAATATGTTACAGGCCCCAACTATTGTACCAACCCATCCTTTTTCTCATGAAAGCCTAGTAGAAGCCTATCAAAAGCTAGATTTCACTAAAAGAGGTCAAACTCTAGAACTTTTTCTAGCTGTAGATATCCCTCTGCCTAAAAGAAAACCTCCCTATGATTCATCTATATTCCCAGACAAAACCAAGCATATTACCACTATTCTCTCTTATCTTCTTGGTTACTATTCTGATCAACATATAGATGAGGCCATCATTGGTTTCTTGTCTATCTTTTCTGCTAGTTCTAAACCCACTGTTCATTTTAATTTTAACCAATTTCTAGCTGAGACCATTCATGAACATTTTTCTAGTTCAATACTGAAGAGGTATTCAAGTATGCTTTGGTAATTGTAAATCTTTTTATCTATTTTCAGGGAGAAAAGTTTCCATTCACTTTGCGGAGGCTAGATGAAGAAGGCAACTAGCAATCAGTGATCTTTTCGACTTCTATGGGAATGAAGGAGAAAGAAGAATTTTCATATAAATAGTTCATAGAATTGTTTGTTAATCCAGCCATTAATATTATGAGAAGCACTCCAGAACAAAGAGTTAATGATGAAATTGTAAAAGTTTTATAGTTAGTTGATCAAACCAGAACAGGGGATTGGTATCTTTACCAAAATTATACAGAGCTCAGAGTCTTTGGTTCTGAACTTCGACCTTTCAAGCTACCTAAGTACCTCCCTATGAGAATTTTTGCATTAGAATACATTAGGTAGAGGCTCAACGCAGATGAAGTACATTTTGTGGCTGCAAAGAAGAAATCACAGTTTAAGCTAAAGGCTCAGGTTGGTCCATTCATCTGTAACACTAGTGCAGTAGGAGAAGAAGCAAACAAGTTACTGAAGGAGATGAAGTTTGGCGTTAAATTCACTTGGTCTTATGACCCAATGGGAGTGATTTCTAGACTTAGAGTTGAAAATAAGTTTATTCCATATCATCACACAACTAGGCCTGAAAATGAGCAATACAAAAATCAGTCAAAATGGAAGGAGAACACCCTTCAAGAAGCTAAAGAATAGGCATTTTCTACTTCAAATTTACAAACTCCAATTGCATAGGAAAAGACAACCAAATGAGGAAGGGAAGAATAGTCATCCCCTACAACTGAAGCAACAATTCAAGGTTTTAGAATTGTACATAGAAAGAAGAGACCTAGGCTCTCTTTGAAGGTCAATGCATCTATTGAGTCATATAAAACAACATTAGATGGACTTGGAGAAACATCTCTGTTCATAGAATCTAGTGGAAAACCTACTCAATCTCCCACTCATTCCACCACATCCCAGGAACATTAGGTGATTCAGACACGTGAAGGAAGTCAGAAGGATAAAGAAGATGTCATTTTTCATTTTTTTAGTGAAATTAAGAAGAAGAATGAGGAATTAAAATTGAATACTTATACTTAATTCTAGAAACATTCTTCCTGTTCTCAAGCCAGACTTCTTTCAATCTTTGACTCTGAGAAAGGTGAAATTCCGATGGATTTCTTACAAGCTCAGATTCCATAGCCCAGGACCCTTGCACATTACTAGAATCAAACCTCATTTGAGTTTAATTTTAAAGATGTACATCCAATTGACCAAATTGAGATGCACAAAAAGATTGGGCAATGATTTCTTCAACTTTAATTAACACTGCTATGAGTCTGTCAAAGTTGCAGGTCACCTTGGCTAATACATAGTCACAGCTCAGGATGGAAAAAGTTTCCTCATTGGCAAAGGAAACCAAGATCAAATCTTTGGAAGATCTGTGTTGAATATGGGATATGATCCCTCTAATATGAAAGCTGTAGAAGAACTTTTTAGGAAGAAAAATGTTGAGGTTTCAACATTAAGGAAGCAACTCAAATTGCTAACTTCAGAGCACCCGATGACTAAAGAGATTGAAGAAACTGAGATTCAGAAATTTGACATCATGAAGCTCATCATGATGAAGGCCTATTATTTGTGGTTCTTCATCATTTGAATATCACACTACACTTGAACAATAGCACACTACAACATAATAAAACAACAACATAAAAAATTCCATCAATATTTTTTTTTATTTTTTTAAATAATATAACAATGCAAATCTACTTCCCACTAGCTAAGCTGAATATGGAGTTGGATGAAGAAACATCTATGGCATCGAATCATTTATTTAGCTGGCAACAACTTGATTTCAATGTGATAGCTGAAGTCCACACACTTCATCTTTTCTTAAATCAACACTCTAGCAATTTATTATACCCAAATCCTTCAAAAATAAAAAAGTCATTTTATACATATTTAATACATTAAATGGCTTGAATTTAGAAAAAGGACGAATACTTTCTCCATCTGGAAATAACCTTCCAATAATTTTTTTTTTTCCACATGAAGACTTCCAAAAAATATTGAACTTATAAATTAATTGTGAATAAGCCTCACATCCATATTAATTGAAAGAGCCAAAGAATGTGAATCAAAAGGCTTGTCTTTTAAAACAAAGCTTGAAATCTACCCAATTCATATTGTTGTCTTTTAGAAACAAATGTAAAAATTAAAATGAATGAAATGATCCAAAAATTTATGCCACAATGAATCA
>APFE030814925.1:0-35188 GCA_000404065.3 Pinus taeda | reverse complement strand
TTTGCTGGGTGCTCTATCCATGATGGTGCATACATCATTCACAAAGAAAACATTGTACCCCTTTTGAACAAGCTGACCAATACTCAAGAGGTTACATTTCATTCCAGGAACATAATATACATCTGCTTTGGTTTTCTTTTCACCTTTCTTTGTAAATATTTTAACTTCTCATTTTCCCATAACATAAATTTTACTATCAGTCCCAAGTGTGACTTGTGATTTCACATTTTGATCTAATTTAGAAAACAAGGCTATGTTTCCTGTCATATGGTTGTTGCAACTGGAATCTAGAAACCATATATCATCTCTGTTTGTTTTAGCCATGTTACAAGCTAAAAGCACATTATCTTGGCTGATATTTGCACTAGATCTATTATTCATATCATGCTGCTTCTTCTTACATTCATTGGCATAATGACCATATTTTTTACAATAATAACATTGGACATTGGATTTTTCATACTTTTGTCTTTGAGCATGATGTTGTGCACTATGTTGGCTGCTTCCTTGGCCTTGGTTTTGATTTGGATTGCTGCCTCTTCCTTGAGCATTTTTTGGAATGTTTCTTCCACCTCTGTTTTGGCTTCTGCCTCTTCCTCTCTTGTTTCCTCTGCCTTGACCTCTTCCTCTTTCAAAAGACATCTGGGTCTTAAAGGATTTCTCTAGAGATGAGTTTTCATTTCTACTCAACCTCTGCTCATGTGTTATTAGTGATGCATGTAGCTCATCAACTCAGAAGTTTGAGAGATCCTTTGTCTCTTCTATGGTGGTGACAATCACATCAAACTTTGAGGGTAGGATCCTCAATAGTTTCTCCACAATCATCCTTTCTTCAAGAATCTCTCCATGAGTCCTTATCTATGTGACCAGACCAATTACATGTGTGAAGAATGAGTCAATATTGTCTGACTTCTTCATGCAAAGATTCTTAAAATCTCTCCTCAGCAACTGTAGTTTTGTTGTCTTCACTTTCTCCATGCCTTGATAGGTTGTCTTGAGATTTTTCCATGCTTCTTTGGATGTCTTGGCTGCTGCTATCCTTGGAAACACACTCTCATGCACTGCTTGATATAAAAATACGAGGGCTTTTGAATCCTTCTTCCTATTGCTCTTCAACAGATCTTTCTCTTCCGGAGTTAATCAGTTAAACTCATTTTCATCTGCTGGTTCTTCAAACCCATATTCAACAAATTCCCATAAATCTTGAGAGGCAAACAGGGCTCTCATGGTTATTGCCCAATAGTCATAGTTTTTCCCATTAAACTGTGGAAGCTGAGTATTAAACATACCCATGCTAGTGCTTGTGCTGGTGCTGGAGCCAACCATTCTTGCACTCTAAACTATGCTTCAAAATACAGACTGTGTATTTAAAAATCACTGACTGTCTTCAACAACAACACAGAAAACTAATCTGAGAAATACCTAGATCCTTTCTTGACTGTCTTCACTCTGCTGGAGAAGTTGCTGCAGCAAAAAAAACTCCTTCCTTCCAACTTCTTTGACACTTTCAAAGAGCCTAGACTAGCTCTGATACCATGTTGGGAATTTATGATAATTCCAAACAAAAGATGAACAGAACAGAACAATGCTTTGTTTCTTAACATAGCGGAAATTAAAAAAAAAAATTGTTTGCGGAATACGGTGTTTCAGCAACACAGAACTGGTGTTTCAGCAACGCTGAAACTGGTGTTTCAGCAACACTCTGTTTTTGATGCAGCGAAACAAAAATAATATTTTCTAATAACGGAGTTTCAACAACGCACAACAAGAGGGACTTTGTATTCATTAACAATACTTCCTCTAACAGAGGGATTACAACAAGGCTACTTCAGAGGCAGTTCAAAAACTTCAAAAACTTCACTCTATAAATAAAAATTACATTATTTTGTCTGCACTGCTGTACATTACAGAAAACAAAATACTCTGTCTCCTCTAAAAAATCAACACACTGTCTTTGCACTGCTGTGTCTGCACTTTGCACTGCTGTGCATCTACAAAACTCTATGTTTCAGCTCAAAAATCTTATACTGCTGTGTGTAATTTTTTTCCATTCACACATACGCGCTGCTGCGTATTACAAAAAAAAAAATTATCTCTGCACTGTTGTGCATTAAAAAGAGCACTATGTCTCTTGTCATCTCACACTACACTGAAAAAAAAAAAAAAAAAAAAAAAAAAAAAAAAAAAAAAAAAAAAAAAATACATTTCATATACGGCAACCAAAAAGAAATTGCGTGAAAAAAAAAAAAAAAAAAAAAACAATTACATTTTCATATACGACAACCAAAGAAATTGCGTGAAAAAAAAAAAAAAAAAAAAAAAAAAAAAAAAAAACTACTTGAAATTTTTATGACAAGACCAGAAATTACAACAAGGTATGGAGGGACTGACGAATAAGTTTAATTCCTGAAATTTCTGGATGTTGTAGTACATTCTCCATGTCCGCGGTAAAACCTGGTGTTTACTATTTTTACCAACTGTAATAAATTACCACCATTCCGTGAATAACCACCATTCCATAATAAATCGTCGTGTAATGGTGAATTCGGACAAGGACTTGAGTTGCAGCTATTTAATGGTGGATACATCATTGCAGGGAATGGCAAAGGACTGGGCCTGCAGTTGAAAATAATATTTCAACAAACCTGACAAGGCCATTGAAAATAAGGAATCTAATAGACACACAACCTGGTGAGGCCATCGAAAGTAAGGAACCTAATGAACAGGAAAGCCCCAAGGAACCACCTAATGATGCTACTCCTGAGAAAGAGCCATCTACTATTATCTCATTCCATTGAAATTAAAGAACATAATAAAATGGAGAGTCCGACGGAGGTGTCTAAAGATGATATTCTTGAGAAAGAACCATCTCTTGCTGTTAACTAATTCCCACAATTCTCTCGCACTCAGAATACAGTCACAGATATATCGCGTAATGAACTTTCCAGTTCTTACTTTTCTTTTAGATTATTGTTGAAAGTTGGCGATTCCAACACAATGCCCTTTGGTTTTGCATTTAGTCAATGCCCTTTGGCTCTACATCTAGTGTATGGACTTTTAGTGTGCCATTTGGTTCTGCATTCAGTCAATGCCCTTTGGCTCTGCATCTAGTCTATGGACTTTTAGTGTTATAGGGTCATTCTTAGGTACGAAGGCACGTAGCAGTAATGGGTTATGACCATCAAGTACTACCAAAGGTGGTGCTTTTGTTTAGCAATTTGGAGCACCAATGATTGGCAACGTTACAATTAGTGGAAGTGGTTTGATTGCTTTGTAGGAAGTGCCTGTAGAGACAGGTGGAGAAAAAGAGAAAGCATTGTTCACGGTTTATGCTGCCTTGTTTGAGTAGTAAGTGAGGGTTGAAAGAGATGTGGCAAGGGTGAAATTAAGGTCAATATTTCTACAATGGAAAAGCAAGGCTTGTTATAAAGGTAATTACAGATTAGTCCTTAATGCCAGTTTATTCCTAGACATGAAGTTGAGCAGTATGCTGAATGAGGTATCATTTTTGTTTGTGTGAACATTGCTAGTGAATGTGAAGTAGTGGAATCTAAGCTACTATTGGGCACAAATGAGGTATCATGAACAATGCTAGTGAATCCAAGACATGGAAAGCTAATATACTTTTGGGCACAGGTAAGAATATCTAATGAGAATCCTATAACTGTTTCGATTACTGGAAATTGTCCTGGGAATGATTACATAAGATTCTATAAACTAGTAGATGTTGTATTAGACTATGTTATCTGGTATATAGAGCTAAATCCTCTCTCAAATTTTCTATAGCAGCTAGCAACGTTTCCATTATAAACACTATTTTCTAAGTCTCACGGATTAGAGTGTTTTCCTCCGCTGACCTATCTAGGATAATGAAATATATTCACACCAGGGCTCCAATATGTCAATGCCGCCAATTCTATAATAGACATTTCTAGAACCTCTGTTGAACACTGCATGTGCATGAAATTCTAGTTAGAGATTTATTAAATTCAATACATGTTGAAATAGACTCGTTATACTTAGTATTGAATTGTAAAAATGGTGATCAATAACTGAGAATTAAAAATCCCAACTACAAATTCATTAAACTATGTCAAATAATACAGACCTAAAAAATAATCAAACATTAATTCACTTAAAATAGTCATATATATATGACCGCTATATTTAATTTTTAAATAAAATTGTACCTGCTAATTGAATCTAAGTGAATCTAAGTAAGGCATTCAGAGGCTTAAATGGACATTGTAAAGAAGTTTGAAAGTTCAAACAGATCCATAAGAAATAGTAAACTTTGAATCTGATAACTTGAGAACCTGATCGTTGACTTTGAATCTGATAACTTGAAAAGTTGATAGTCAGATGTTTCAATTTCGGTTCGGTTGTGATCACAGCACCAGTTTTGGTGTGATCATGGTTTGGTGAGGGTGGAGGTCATATAACCTCTAGATTCCCTTGGTTGTACTTAGATTGGTTGTTCTATGAGATCCCACATCCATTGTTGGAATATGGCACAAGGGTGACTGGCTGAAAGAGAGATTTAGTTTAGCCATATCTATGGTCAGGTGGTACGTGAAAGTCTCAAACCTTTTTGGATTTGCCTATAATTAATAAAATATAAGTTCTCTTACTTTTGTAGTTGTTTATATGTGGATTTAATGGCTATCATATCTCTGATATTTATATGGTTTAATGCTGGTTATAAGCATGATTATGTGGCTCGTTCATGTCATGGTTATTTCATGTATTTACTTGTAATAGTTAAATGGATGGATGCAAGACCTAATTGATGATATAATAGTCCAATGGAGAAGGAGGTGATCCTTCTAAGTTCTTTCAGTCATTTATGTTATGTCTTGTATCCTAGACCTGTAAGTTGCATTGATGCCAAGTCTTTGATAGAATGTTAGTCTTGGTTGGGGATGCTTAGGCCTATTTCTAAGGTTGATTTTTGATTTATAAGCATGTTATCATGTCTTTGATGGATTCTGAAGGTTGCATCAAGTTTTGGGAAGAGACTAGGATTCTAGGCTAGAAAAGTGGCTCAAATCTCAAGGTCCCTGGCACAGGTGTGCTGAGAAAAGTCCACAGTCACTGGCACGGAGGCCTATGAGACTGAATTTTAGTTGTTGGTCACTGTCTTGTCTATAACATGAGAGTGACTTTGGGTTAAGAGGCTTAAAACATCAGTGGGATCCAGGGATAGGATGTCTGAGATGTTGACATGTCTCTTGGGCTTGTAATTGTTGATGTGGATGGGTTTGCTTGATGAGTTCCGTTGATTCCATTTCCTTAAGGTCACCAAGGCGATTGAATCCCTTATAGTAACCTCTCTCATCACATGTTTGCCCGACTGGTTGGCTATTTGGGTAGACCTCGTAGGAGGGGATGTTACAGAATGTATAATTCCTGCCTAATTTTTAGCTATTAGCCACCCTTTTTCTCTCTCATTTCCTTGTTAGTTCACTTCTAGTCCTATTTTTGGATTTTAACTAATATTTTTTTGAATTAGTGAGTTCTTAATTAGCTCTAAGTGATTTCTAACTCCACTGACCTCTATTTCATTCCATTTTGGATATTTTTCTAATTTTGGGGCTCTCAGTCTAACTTTATATTACTTGCCAACTAGGGAAAGTACTTTTGTAGTTACTTGAGTGCATGCTCTTGGAATCCCAACTTAGTTCGAATTCTTTTGCCTCCTAGAGAGGTTAATAATGAGGTCATCTACAACATTAATATATCATCAATTATTCAACTCGTGTTTCTTGAGTTATTCAAAATTTCTCTTTGGTTATTTAGTGGATTTCATAGCCAATTTTTGCTCTCTTCTATTGCTTTGCAAGTAGTTAGTCTAGCATTTTTTCATGCCTAGATTCTGCATCTATGATTAGAATCCTACACTTTTACTTGAAAGTTACATTTGTTCATATAAGGATAGGCCACAAACTTTGTTGCTCATGAGGATTAGCTGAGCGGTGCACAATAAATTGATATTATTATTCCTTAGTAACTACTAGGCTCATAAAAAATGACAACAAATATTATTTAATGGGATATCCATTGTTGCACCAATTCCCCGCCAAGAAAAGTTAGATACTTGAAGGGCATAAAAATCATGGTACCCTTGGATATACAATAAGGTAATTTTTATGAGGTATGAGAAACATAACACCACTAGTATCAATGTTAAATGTTATAATGAAAAAAAAGTAAAATTGAAAAGTATCAAAGAGAATTAACTTGACATTGCATGATAATTTTTTGAAGAAATCATTTGCATAATTTATGCAGTTTAGAGAGAAAAATAAATGAAATTGTAGTAGCATAAATAAATATAAGGAATAAACTAGTACAAATGATCCATGATTTTTTTGCTATGGATGAGTTATTAAATTACATATAATAGAGCACTTAAAAACCATGGAACATAAGAATATAAAACGAAGATAAAAAGACATAATCAGGCATGAGATCAAGACATAGAGATTTTATTATGGAGTTCATCCAATTTGGCCTATATCTCTAGGCCTTGCTCAATAGTGGGGAAGCCTTCATTCATTAAGTGGCAGAAAAAGAGATAAAAGTACAAGCAACATTCATTTAAAATCCTTATACCTCCAAGTTGGAAGATGGACGAAGAATGGAGAGTCCAGCTTCAGAAACAGAAAGTACCCCTGAAATCCTGGTGAAAAAATCATGCAATATCGCCTATCCGAACACCCAATTTGGAGAAATGAAGCTTCCGTAGCCTCTCAGAACCTCCCTGTTGCTAAAGGTGAGGTCCCAACCTACTTCCAGGTTAGGTTACTGCTGTACACAATGTGTTTTGAACTATCATGCCAGTCTCCCCCTTTTTTCTTGTGCAGATCATCCATTATATAACCTTGATCGGTCGATTCCTCAATCCCAGGAAGTTCCAATAGAGGACAAGTTTAGCAATGATTTGTTTCCATCAGAGGATCTCAGGCCTAGAATAGTATGCGATAACAACCTATTTAAACAGAGAATAAACCTCTTAACCACACGTTAATCTCTTAACCCGACAGTCTTAACATCGGTGGTAATAAAGCCCACGGGGCTTTGGATTGACGGTGAATGGGTGTGTTGTTAAGACATTCCTTGCGATAGGTCACCGGTTCAAATCCCAGTGGGTACTTAGGTTAGTCTTAACGTAGAAAAAAAAACATCGGTGGTAATAATCCATAGGTGCAGATAGCCTTATTGCAAATCGTAATCAGCGTTTTCAATGGACAGACAGTGCTGACCTTTGCAACAAGAAATATGCAATAAAGGCGAACCTAACATGCTATTAAACCTAGTGTATAATATATTGGATTCGAAAACCATCACAAATCACAATCGAAGGGAATCAGAGGGCCTTATGGTTTGTGAATGCGGTGTGTGCGATATGTGATTGCGATATCGCAATCACATCCTTGACTGCCGAGGGTCAATTCTGTAACTCTTCCCCTTTGTGATGTGTGATCGTATCGCAACCCTGATCCTGTCGGGGCCATTTCTTTACTATCAACCTCTTCTAATTTGCGATTTCAAAATGTGAGCCCAATGGCATCCTGCCACTTGGTGCTTCCCCATTTGCCAAATAATTCTCCCACGTCACCTTCTACTGCCACGTATCCAAGTCAAACCTAAACTTTGACTTGCTCTAACTTCTTCATATGAGCTCGAATTCAAGTGTCATTCGCATCGTTAGAATTATGATGACGAGCACTTTGATCTGATGTTAATTTTATCCAAATTATGACACTTTGAGTTTTGAACCTTTTTACCATGCCACTCGTACTTTTTAGAGATCCACCTGGATCAATCCTCCCCACTAAGAGAAGCTTTTGGTCCTCCAAAAGAATCAAATAATCTACAACTTCTTTGTACATTGTGTGCACCACAACTGTCCTGACAGGTCATCTTTCCTTCTCCTTCACCTTTGTCCTTTGGAGCCATGAGCGATGAGCTGACACCTGCATCCCCTGCAAACCTGTAGTACAATATCTTGCAAATTACATGTTTCGCTACGTGACCAAAAAAAATGAGCCAAGCATCCCATACTTACCACGAGTTTATAACACATACTCTGTGGTCAAGTTTACATAAAAATGGAAACAATACTCCAGCGATCAATAGAAGGCCAAACATCATTGTTAATTCAACAAGTGATGGAAAACACATCATCACTACAACACATTATTTACAAAAATAAGGCCAAACACTATTTTTGCTTTAACAAGTGATGGAAACACATCATCACTTTCATAGTTTAAAATGCAACACCAATAAGGCAATGACATTCTACCACACCTAGAAGAACCATCTCTCACTTATCAAAGTGTCTGGGTCATCTCCTTGTGGCACATTCGCTATTCAAACAATTGTTTCACCTAGTTCATCCACGGATTCTTTGTCCTTACAACGCTACTCTGGATGGAGCCTCTAACACATGGCTTTTGATGACCACCTTTGTCGCAATGACTACAATAAGCCTTCTTCCTCCAAATCTGCTTTACCTTCTTCTTCACCTGTTGTTGAGGGGGTCTTTCACGCCTCATCCTTTTTCATGTTGTTATTCTCCTCTAGCACTTACCAAACACATGGTTATAAAATCTGCAGAAACTACAAGTCCTTCTATGCCATGATTTCTGTTCATTATTAACGATACGGTTGTAATCAAAATGAGCATTAGAATGTCGAGACTTTTTATACCTTTCTTGTTGGTCTCTAGTATGATCATGGAAATGAGAGCTTGCCGCATCTCTTTCTCTACAATGCATACTGCCATAGGTTGATGGTGATGTGTTCCCATGATCCTCTTTCCTCGACAATTTCAATAATGTCGTGGAAGCTTCTGACATCTTTGTGCACTATCCTTCAATGCACCCCAACCTTGTGAATCGAGGTCTTTTCTCAACCTCCAATGGTTGAGTTATGCCTTGGTTATTAACACCAACTCCTTCTTCTTCCTTGTACCTCATCTCGGAAAAGAGACTCATGTTTGTCCCTGTAATGGGTACTTCCACAGTTCCAATAGAAATGATATCATGTGAATATGAAATTGAACATAAATCAACATCTTTTACCTCCACTGTCGATTTGGAAAGAATTGATGAGGGCTTCTCATCATCTTTCATTGATGGTTCGTTGGTTGTTTTGGTGCAATCCCAAACTTCCTTCCTGACATATCCAAGTCCTGTATGTTAGGGTATTTCCTCTACTTGGATGGGGTTTATGATGCCCTGTCCATTAATGCCAAGGCCCTTTCCCTGATAACCCATTCTCTTTAATAGTTTGGACCTGATTCCTGTAGTATGGTTTTCAAAAATGGCAAAATCATCATCAGGAACAATACACGGAGTTGAAGAATTGCTTTTTACCTCACGGGGGTCACGCTGCATCTTTTCCAAGGCCTCATCCTTATCTTGAAGTTGGTGTAGCGACCTTTGTTTCTCCTCTTTCTCTTCATGTAGAAGCCTCCTTAATTCAGCAAGCTCTGCTTGAAGACTCTTGTTTTTGCACTTCAATTCTTCTAGGGCCTCATTTATGGCTCACAACTAAAGCTGCAATCGCTACTTCTCCTCTCTCTCTTCTCGCATTAGCCTTCTTAATTTAGCATTCTCTTCTTTAATTCTTTGGTTAATATCCTCATTCGAGGAAGGTGGTGAATAAGATGCTTAAGCACCGAAAGATGTGGATGTCGCATCGCTCTCTGATCTCTCAGTCTCCTCCTCTCTTCTCTTCTCATACACACCATACATGATGTCCACCATTTTGGACATTCGCAAGAAGGTCTCGTGCATTTCTTTATCATTCTCCATGGATTCACACTCGGTCATTCATGCTCGCAATTATTAACAACAACACGACCGCTTCTCTTCCCAACGAGCTTCAATGTCAGCCATGTCTCATCTTCGCGATGCATGTCCTTTGAGGCTTATTTCTGGTTAGTGTACTTATGCAATTCACATCAACTAAGCCCTGCTCTGATACCACTAGATCCAGGGTTTTTTTTCTATGGATGCATTATTAAATTACAAATAACAGAGGAATTAAAAACAATGGAACATAAGCATATAAAACGAAGATAAAAAGACATAATCACACATGAGATCAAGACACAGATATTTGATTACGGAGTTCATCTAATTTAGACTACATCTATGGACCCTGCTCCATAACACCTCAACAGTGGGGAGGCCTTCATTCATTAAGTGGCATAAAAAGAGATAAAAAACAAACAACATTCATTTACAATCCTTATACCTCCAAGCTGGAATATGGACAAAGAATGGAGAGCCCAGCGTTAGAAACAGATAGTACCCTTGAATTCGTGGCGAAAAAATTGTTCAGAATTACCTATCTGAACAACGAATTCGGAGAAATGAAGCTTTTGCACCATCTCGGAACCTCCCTGCTGCTCAAGGTGAGTTCCCGACTTACTGCCAGGTCAGGTTACTGTTGCACACAATGTGTTCTGAACTATCATGCCAGTCTCCCCCTTTTTCCCTGTGCAGACCATCCATTATATAACCTTGATCGACCAATTCCTCAATCTTGGGTAGTTCCAACAAAGGACAAGTTTAGCAATGGTTCGTTTCCACCGGAGGAACTTGGGCTTGGAATAGTACACGGTAACAACATGTTTAAACATAGCATAAACCTCTTAACCGTACGTTAATCCATTAACCCAACGGTTTTAACATCAGCGGTAATAATCCATGGGTGCAGATAGCCTTATCCTAAATCGCAATTGGTGTTTTCAATCGATGGATAGTCCTGACCTTTACAACAAGCAGCCTATAATAAAGGCAAACCCGACGAGCTATTAAACACAGTGTGTAATATATCATATCTGAAAACCATCGCAAATCGCAATCGGCAGGAACCGACAGGTCTTATGGTTTGTGAATGCGGTGATATGCGATTGCGATATTGCAATCACATCCCTGACTGTCGAGGGACGATCTGTAACTCTCCCCCTTTGCAATGTGTGATCGCATCGCAACCCTGATCTTTTCGGCGCTGATTCTTTATTGTCAACCTCTTCCAATCTATGATTGCAAAATGTGGGACCAATGGCAGTCTATTGCTTGGCGCTTCCCCATTCGCTGAAGAATTCTACCATGTCACCTTTTCTTGCTTCCTGTCCAAGTCAAACCTGAACTTTTACACTTCTTCATACGAGTTTGGATTCGAGTGTCGCTTGCATCATTAGAATCAGGATGAAGAGCACTTTGATCCGATGCTAATATTATCTAGATTCTGCCACTTTGAGTTTTGAGCCTTTTTACCATGCCACTGGTACTTTTTAGAGATCCACCTGGATCCTCCCGAATCAACATAATAAGGGAAATAATCTATCTAGTTAAAATATTAAGAAAAATAAATACACTGAGAACAACTCGATTTGGATAATTTCCTAGAGTTGTTCGAGGGTTTCTATCTTCAATTACATTTTGTTATTATTTCCCATTATCTTCTATTATGAGAAGAAAACTCTTTACCTTCTATTATGAAAAGCATTTAACATTTTTCTATTTTGGATGATGGGAATTTCCACTTGAGCTCTATTCTAGCTATAGTTCAAACCTTGCTCCAAACTACAAGTCTATGTATGCAAGGATGGCTTTGGCTTTCTTCCTCTCCATAGTTTAACTAGGGTTGCTAAATTCAATTAAATGAAAGTACGTGTAAATATACCTATGTTAGGACCATGAAAATAACTCCATATATCACTTTAATGTAGTATTCAAGACCTCTCACAATACTAAAATCAAACACATTTTTTGTTTAGACAATTTGAATGTGTTAGGTAGTGAAAGACATTTTCCATTTTTATAAGTGCAAGTATAGAGTCAATCATGTTGCAAAAAATTGGTGCCTTCTAGTTTAAATTGAGCCAAAATATATAGTGGAATTGATCTTTTCAGTACAAGAGATTCAATGTTATGGACCACTTCTAGTAAACCTTTTTTTCCCACCTACCAATTTTAAAAGAAAATATTCAATATATAATAGACTAACAAATGTATATATACTCAAAAAAATAACATTTTGCAAATATGTTTTCATTTAATTAAATTTACTTTAATAACATTCTTTTTTATTTTTCAAAGTTTAAGGTGATTAATTGAATATAGATATTTTCCCCTTATATTAAAAAAAAAACACTCTAAATTGTACATGAAATACACTTACTTTTCCTAGAACTTAATATTAATAATTTTCTAATAACAAAGGAATTGGGCATTACACACACACACTTGGCAAGAGTGAAACTTGCAAGTAGTGGACCACTTCATTATAAGATATTTTCATTCAAAAATCGCAAGACGTGAAACCCAAGACGAAGAACAAAAAAGAAATGTGAGTGATGTTGAGATTGAGATTGATCACCCAATTAGAAATTCTAGCAGGTTTGATAAGTGGAGGAAGGTAATGTGATTCAAGAAACCAAAAAGAGTGTCCAAAGGTGGTATGCAATCCAACCAGGGATCAAAATTGAACACTTCAGAGCCCTTCAAAGGGTCTCTGGCACGTCAGAGAAGTACTAAAAAAATTTTACCAGTCAAAAAAATTTAAAAATTGATTTTTGTCATTTAAAAAAAAAAATTGGAATAATATCTTAAAATTTTTTAAGAAGGTCTATCAAATTGTCAACCTTTTTTTAAATTTCATTTTTTCTCAAATTATAATTTTAAGAATGTTGAATTTGTAAATTTATTTTCATGTTAAAACTTAAATCCCATTTCAAAAACAACAGTTTCCTTTTGAGTTGTTTTTTTCTCATTTCAGAAACTCCCATTTCAAAAACAACAGTTTCCTTTTGAGTTGTTTTTTCTAATTGTGCATATGATGCAAGTTCTTATTAATTATTATGTCACAATTACCTTTTGATACCATTACATTTGGCAGTTTCTGAGTTGCTCCCATTCTGAGTTGCTCCCATTTCAAAAACAATAGTTTATTTTTGAGTTGTTTTTCTAATTGTGCATATGATGGAAGTTCTTATTAATTGTTATGTCACAATTACCCTTTGATACCATTACATTTGGTAGTTTCAATTGAGAGCGACTAGATGTCAATATGGGCCATGTATTAGGTCTGTAATTTCATTGGGTTGTGCCTGAAGGCTGCCCAAAGAAATGTTTGACGACGATTTAAGCTGGAGATGAACATAGATTCATCATTCAGCGAACGTCTGTCAAGCAAATTTTAAGCATGATTTATGCTTGAAGAGGAGGGCATTCAATAGGCTTCCTAATATAATGGACTTGATTTGTTTGAGGATTCCCAATTCCTGGCATGTTTTCATATTAAAAAAGGAGATACCAAAAACATATACACCTTTGTACACACTTTCGTTGAATCCTAAACCTCTTTAGTATTTTACTGAATTTTTTCATTCATGTAATAAACTTAAATTTGATTGAGCTACTTGTATATTGGCTTGAACGTTCTGGTCACAAAAATTTCCTACAAAATTAATCCTTATCTGAACTAGAAGAGGGATATAGGTCTCCTGGCTATCCATTAATCTTATGTGGTTAGATTTCTCAATTACACGTGTAAGAGTAATGCATTTATTAATGGAGCCTTTGACATAGAAGTATATTTTTGTTTGTGAAAAATAAAAAGAAATTTGAAAATAATTTACTATTGTCAATTAAATGGCTCCTTTTTTTATGCTTTTCATAATGGAAGTGCTACATGAATGTGTGTCCTTCTAAATGAAATTAAAAAACCTGCCCTTCAAATTTGATCACTGGCTCTGACGTGTTCAATTTTGATCCCTGGCTGGCAACATGCAGAGCGAGAATACTCATTTCTGTTGGTCACAGATTCGACTCTAAACCCATCAACCCATCAAGCGGGATGAGCGGGAATACTCATTTATGTTGGTTTCGGGGATGATTCGACCCTAAACCCATCAAGATAGTAGTCACGTCTATGTTCAAGAATCGCACACAAACACGAAGCACAAAACAAAGAAGAAAGAAGTGAGAATGACGCTAAAATTGAAATTGATCACCCAATCGGAAATTCAAGAAGATTTGATGAAAAGACAAAAAGATCCCAGATATAATTGAGATTGATCACCCAATTTGGAAATTCAACCAGATTCAATAAAATGACACAGATCCCAGAGACCAAGAAGACGGAAAATGATATGCAATCCAAGTGAATGTAAAAGAGCAATGACAATGTGCTCTGTAATGCTTGCAGGTGGAGTAAACACTTCTCAGAACCCAACCTGTGAGGTTGGGGACTAAGGATTCTAGATGTGATGATCTCAAGCTTCGCAAGAAATGTTCTTAACTTGACCAATTGATAAAGATGCTAGTCAAGGCCATATTACAAGTGCGCACACCTGCAATAAGTTTTTTATTCCTATTAGGAAAAGCAAAACAAAGTAGAGCAGAGAAGAACACGCAGTCAAACTTACAAAGGAAGCAAATCAATGAACCTGAGGGATTAATTGATAAACACAGGGTAAACAGGCTTCTTAAATTAATTAGGAAATACGCTAAATAAATTAGGGTTAATCTAATGGAAGAATACCAGTAATTCCTAAGGAACGCTAATTATACTAACATAGTTTGGTTCAACGTAAAACTTGATTTAATGAAGATGCAATATGGTTAATAGAAAATCAAATATTTTAAACACCCAAAACTTGGGTTAATCACTGAGAGGGAAAGAGCTAGAGCCATCTAAGTATACCTGAAGTTATACATTAGAAGAGGGTTTGAACAGAGATGGAGCCATTTCTACATACTTGGAATTGTACATTGGAACAAGGTTTGAACAAGAGCAACAACAAATTAAACAAATTTCAAATGGTGATTGCTATGGTAATAACGAATAAAACAGAGTTCAAATGGTGATTGCTATCTTCATCACAGGAAAGGAAATTTCAGTACGAAAGGAAAGAATGTAGATCATAAAGAAATTGCTTCTCATAAGAGAGATCAGAGGAAATAATAGCAACAACAAATAAAACAGAGTTCAAATGTGGCGGTTGCTATCTTCATCACAAGAAAATTTCAATGTAAAAAGAAAAAAAGTGGATAATAAAGAAATTGCTTCTCATACCAGCGATCAGATGAAATGATAATACATGTACTAAATGTCAGAAACATTAAGTTATTCCAAAATTCCAAGGGATGAACCAAATCCAATTTCCCTGCCCTTGAAGTTGTTTTCTCCAAAGAATGATACCAATGGCAGACCTACTAAGCCAAAGACGATACCCCACAGAGACAGGCAACCTGGCAGACATAATAGAACATGAATAGAGGAAGCACACCATACCACACAGAGACATCCAACCCCAAGACATATTACACAGAGACAACCGACCCCACAGACATACGAGATTGAATAAAATATGTATGAAATTCTGCAAGATTGAATGTATATATAGACTTTCTTTTAACGGATAGTTGAAGTTTTGAACTACTCATTCCAGTGAGACCAATTACCAACGGCTTATCTTATTTGATGTAAACGCTTACCAAATCCAAAAAACATACCCACAGTTTGATCCTTGCTTTTTTGTTTCAATACTTTCTATTTAGATTCACGCCTTTTCTACTTTTTCTATTTCCTAAGTTTATATTTAAGATTTTTCCCTTTTATTTACCTCTATTTTTACTTTTAATTATTTATTTTAATTTCTCCAAGGTGGGCTAGAGTCTTGCATAGAGATCACTAAAGTAGAGACCAATTTATCAATTTTTCTTAATTGTAATTAAAATGGAGTGACCATAAAATTTGGGTTTTTGTTTCTCTTTTAATAATTATAAGAAGTTAATAGAATGTATTATTAGAAGCTAATTAAATAAAAATGGACGCGCCGACGAGTTTTAAACATAAACTCACTTAAAATTAATTAAATATATATTTTCATATTTTTTCACCGTATCAAAGAATTTTAATAAAGTACAATTATTGAACATCAAGGAATTAGTTGCATTTATGCTAACAATGCAGTTTTTTTGTTTTTTCTTTTAACTTATTTTTTTAATAAGATGATGCTAAGTTTTTTTATGCATTTTTATTGTGGGATGTGACAGTGTAATGTGATTTCATGGTTTACCTGAACAATCTTTATATTGTTATGTGATTTCATGGTTTATGTGAACAATTTTTTATTTTTTTAAATATGTAATTTTTTGTTTTATAAAGGTGAATTTCAAATATGTAATATAAATATTGTTATGTGATTTCATGGTTTATGTGAACAATTTTTTATTTTTTTAAATATGTAATTTTTTGTTTTATAAAGGTGAATTTTAAATATGTAATATATATTTTCTAATATTACATTTGATTGAATCTTATACCATAATTGGTTTAGGTAGCTTTTGAAAATTTTTCTAATTAATGTTATCTATTTCTCAATTATAACAATTTGATGCTTATTTTACTAAGCTTCAATATCACACCTAATACTTATTTTACCCCACTTTTTCTCTAATCAATATATATTTTTTCTCAATTATAATAATTTGATGCTTATTTTATCAAGCTCCAATGTCACATTTAGTACTTTACCAAATTATTCTCTTTGTATAAGTGACATTAACGTTTTATCTTAAATGTACAATGTGAAAAATGAAAGAATTAGAGAATTTTATTTTTAGTTGGCTTTAAATACTTTTATATTATAGAATTTGATGTATTTTTCTATTTTTCTTATTAGAAAATGGATTAAAACTAGAGTTTCATGCTATCAATATATGTCATACAACTTAATTTTGATGGACTCTTTTTTTTTAAAGCTTTATAAATATAATTCCATTACGAATAACTAGCATTACATTGATAGCTCATTTTCATCAAAAAGGCACTCTAGGATCCCATATTTTTAACATGTGAAGAACAAAGATTCAACGTTACTATCAGTGAAGTCCTTAGGTACCAGAAATTAACTTCCCAGGGGCTTGTACAAAACTTAAAGAGGACAATACTAGAAAGACATGACCTTTTTTTAAAACATAATGAGCAGTACTATGCCTACTACCCATTTACAGTAACATGGCATCCATTGTACTATGAGTAAACCATACAAAAGAACATTGTTTCAAATGGCATGCCATCAACCCTTTATGACAAACTAGAACAAAAAACCAATAATAATGAGCTTGCAAAAATAAGTGCAAAAACCATGAGAAGTTGTTAATCTAAAATGATGACTGGAGAGAGTGGACTAGAGTCTCCTTGGGGCAAGATCCCTGCTGGAGCATTGATGATTGTTGGTGCTTCAATTTGTGCATCAAACTCAATATCTGAGTCAAACACTACATAGCGCTATACTGTTCTTAACCTCACCACAATATCATCCAAATTGTAGCAAATATCTCAAATAATTATCTTGATTTCCTCCTACCATGTAAATATCTTATAATTGTGGACTTGTTTGTCGCAACGTTTCTAGCTACTGATGCATAAACTATGAATGAAGGAAGTAGAGCTTCCTCTTTTTGAATTTTCCTAGGTCAAGAATGCACCTGAGGTGATTGCTACTAATCTCAGAGTAAAAAAATATAATTGGTCGCCAAACTCCTTTGCCTCTAATTGAAGAATTTCATCCCTCACTTTAGAGGGAACCAAATAAAAGTGGTTGGCCATTGAATCCCAACCAAAGAGATGTCGACGACGAGACGAGGATGATCCTAATGCACCACCACAATGACTGAGCAGACGTTGCCTAGGGGCCATGTGTAGACAAAACCTAGGAATATGGGTGAACAATAATGAGACCAACAAGAGACAATGGTGAATAGACAACGTTACTAGAGCAACAAAATTGAGGATAATGAGGACGTCATCGACCATAAAGTGGAAGAGAGAATAATGTTTCAGTGGAGGGTATGGCACAGGGCAATGAAGCTCAAAATGACTTGCCCACCCAACATCCCAAAGGAGAAAATTTCACGAAGGATAAAAGAAATTGAGCCCAAAAAACTTAGGTAGCTTTGACAATAAACTAACCCTTGACACTATCAGAACCAAATAGAAAATGTACCAGGGTACCACACTCCAGAGACTAATACAAGATAGTTAAACAAAATGCCTATGGAATCATACATTTTAGGTAACGAGGTGGGTATCACAGTGACCAACTCAAAAGAGGGATCCATCGTCATGTTGTGGAGAAACAACACAAATAACATTGACTCCTATAGAGACTAGAAGAACTATAGAGGTGATATAGCACAAACAAACTGGTAGCTGATAAACAAGAACCAAATTGTGATGCAAGGTAGTATAGAGACAAAACTTCCTTCGAAACTGGAGAATCTAACCTCAACATCTGGGAGTAGCACAACAATTGGAACCCTACCACATTGAAATGAGCGACGCAAAGAAGATGCCGCCCTGAGACGATGCCCGTATATTTATAATGGGGAAATATGTGAGAGGGTCGAATAGATGTGAGAGAAAACCAGAATGTGCAAAAACCACAGAAGGACAAGTGTATATCATGGAACATATTTTAACAGTCTCAGTAAAACCCCAAATTATGTTCGCATGGATGAAATGCGCCCTATGTATGTCAGGGTCACTTCCTCCCATAACCAATCCTCCATGAGTGAGGTGGGCCATAACAATTTGTGATGGATGGAGGTTGTGAACAAAAGGAATTTTGTATTGAAACCTAGTTGCTACCATTCACCCGCATTTAAAATGACATGAGGAGGATACGTGATCGTGAAGTTGAGGGAGGTGAGGATGCCACACTCGGATGGGATCGAGACAAGTATAGAGCATGGGAATATTACCCAGGTTCGCCATCCCATTCGCCATTCGATTTGTGAGCATGAAAAATCATGCTACCTGCCTTGCTTGGGAGCCTTAATACCAGCCCCATTGGGGACATAATCCTATGCTACGAACTTGTCTTGTTGCACCCACTGTTCGATTTTTTGTATATCATCTGTGAGAGCCATGGTCCTCCATAGGTCATCAAAGGCCATGTGTCATTTGCAGCTGCCCCAATTAGCCAATGTTTCTACCACCCTATTTCCTTCTCGCTGCATATGGTGATGAATAATGTAATCAAAATTTAAAACAAGGTTTTTAATATTCATAATCACTTTGTGAAGGTGCCAACTGTGACTTATTTTATCCATCGGATGACCATGTAACATCCTACGTAAACATTGTATGAGAAGGTTAGACTCCGCATGTACTTGTAGCAAACGATACCCCTCTCTAGCAACAATTTGTAAGGCTTTCTCCATGGCAAGAAATTATGCCAATTTATTAGTTGTCATGCGATAGGATAATGCATACACATGTAGAGGGCATGAGTTATCACCTTCAAAAATCCCACCATAGCCTATCACTCTCGGGTTTCCCTTAGATGTGTGGTCGAAGATTAATATCCTAAAGCTTAACAAAGGAGGTGTGAATGAATTGTTACTGTTAGAAATTGATCCCATAACTATAATGGGAAAGGGGATAAACATAGAAGGGTGTAAGTAAAGGTTTTTTAAAACATAATCCTTATACTCACCAACTGACAAATATTCCTTTGTGATTGAGGATACAAAAACCATCTCTCGAATGTAATGGAGGATGGTTTCTTTTAAAATAGAAGTGGTTGCTTTCTTCATTTCAAACACTTTGAGGTTCCTTTATTTCCACAAATTCCATCGGGTGATGCCAAGGGCCAGTTGCCAAGCTTGTAAAAAAATAGGATTCTTAAATCTTTTATCAAAACAATCAGTTAATAAAGTTCTGACATCTCTCGAGTATGGCAAGGTACATCGGAAAATTTGTGGGATAATTTCCAAAATACGTCATGTAAAGAGGAAAGTAATAAAAAAGTGCTATGTTTATGCTTTTGCTTGAATACATAGTGAAGATGAAGAAGTCCTATCATAGTCTTTTCTCTATAAAAGAGCCTATGTAAAGTTACGACCCGACGCAATCAACTAGAGAAAAGCGGCAAGCTTTGGCCACCATGAGCCATTCCACAACTACTTCCAAAAAGTTTCATTATCACTTGGATGAAGCCCTGCAAGTAGAGATTAGGCGTATTTTAACGAGAATGTGCCAGATGACTGATGCCCCCATCGCAAAATATCTTGTTGTTGAGAGACTTTAATTTTCCTATTATGTAGTATTTCTTGAAACTCCTCCCAGGGGAAACTATTGATCTTGTGTGGCAAATCATCTTTTTCCTTCCATATCCTCCATTACTGCTTCTTCGTTAAAGGTTTCCAAATTCTATCAACTTTTGAGTGGCAAGGCTTTTTGAAAGAGTTTTTATGGGTTAAAACTATTGGATCTCTCCCAAGCGAGCTAACTGTTGTCAAGAGTCTTCCCATAATGATGCATTTGTACCATCTTTTACATACCAAAATTCATGGCGTTTAATAAGGTCCTTACCTTCCAGATCCCAATTCCAGAGACCAGATCCTTTGATAGTGCCATCAAAATGTAATCTCTCTTCTTGGTTGTGTTGAGGAAAATATTCCCTTAGAAAAATATGCTTCCAAAGTTGAGGGCCTCCCTGAACCTAGAGCCACCATAATTTCATGCCATAAACCTAGATGGTCAGTTGTGGATCCCGAAGACCCAATCTCCACATGGACTTTGGTTTTTTCAATTTCTCCCATCCTACCAAAGCCCACTTATGCATTTTGTCGACGCCCCTCCACAAGAAGTCACTCCATAGTGAATGAAGATTTATTGATAATATTGCTTTTAGTTGTATGAGGTGGCTCAGAAAATTAAGAGCCCTAAAAGTCCAATTGTTAACCTTTCTCTGGGTCCTTTCTATGAGGTCTTCCTAAGATGCCACTCAATTGGAGTGTATAACCAGAGGTAAACCTAAGTTTTTGGAAGGAAGATAACCCTTTTTAAAACCTAATATTCAAGTCAAATGTGGTTGAAAACCTCTGGGAAATTGAAGAAAAAAAAATGTTTTATCTCTAATTACAAATGTGTCAGACACATCCATGAAAGTTTGTAGGATTTTTCTTATACCTCTCGCCTCTTTCATTTTGGGTAGCACGTAGAGGACTACATCATCAAGAAATTTTTGATGTGAGAAAGTCCTTACCATATAAAAATAAACCATACATGTGCCCCAAAACATAGGATATTTGTAAAATTCTGCCAAGCCCTTCCATCACTAATATAAGTAGGAAAGGAGATAGTGGATCACCTTGCCTCAAACCTCTAGAGGTGGTAAAAGTGGCCGAAGTGAACCATTTATCAAAATAGAGAAAAAATGGTAGATATGAGAGACGACACCCAAGATATCCATTGTCGAGAGAAGCCATAGGCTCGAAGAACCTAAAACAAGTAAGTCCAACCGATGTGATCATAATATTTAGACAAATAGAGTTTAATAATCATACTTGGGTTCTTCATTACCATAAGGGAATGAATAATTTCCTGCGCTGCAATGATGCCATATACAATCTCTCAACCCTCCACAAAACCAGTATGAGTGGGTGATATTAGAAATGGGAGAATTGGTTTCAATCGATTGACAATCACTGATGAGATAATTTTGTATATCAAATTACAAAGCACAATTGGTTGAAAGCCATTAGGAATCTCCAAGTGTCCATATTTGGGAATGAGAGTAAAAAAAGTAGCATTGAGTGTGGGTTGCAAATATTTTCTTTGTCTCAATTCTTCTACTATTTTGTGAATATCCTTACCCAAGAAACCCAAACATGCCTGAATTAAATCGGAGGTGAATCCATTAGGTCCTAGTTCCTTATTTTTGGGCATATGCATGATCGCCATCTCTATTTCCTGGAAAGAAATTAGTTGCATCAAGGTGATGTTTTGGTCTTTGCTGACTAGTCTATATGCTAAAGAACGATATTAATATCTCGTTTCCTATGGGAGGAGCTCTTAGTTAGAATATCCATATAATAAGCTTTTGATTCTTGCTCAATCTCATGATGTTGTATCTTCCTTTCACCATCACTCAAAATAATAGAAAAGATTTTATTGATGTGGTGGCGGTGTATCATGGATTTATGAAAAAAATGAATTTCATTCTCCTTCTTTTAGCCACTATACCCTCGATTTTTGTTTCCTCTTACCATTAAAATTTACTGGAGACAGGAGTATTACCACTTGTGTTGGAGTATTGGCAGATGCACATCCAGAAATACAACTCCAAATTAGAAGTTTAAGAGGATACGTTGTAATTAAAATAAAATGTTAGAATATAAATAATCCAATAGACAACAAGTTTTAGGCTCTCCTTCTAGTGCCAAAAATGTTGAAGGATTGAAATTCTCTCCCTGCAACACTATAAGGGAGACCACCTAGTCTGGACCTTAAAGGAGCTCCTTTTCCATTTGGAATGGTGGTTCCAACTAGTTTAACTTGGGCCAGTTACCTTTTCCTTATTTCTATTGGTTTAAGATGGTGCTTTAGTTACCAATAGGCAAGGACATTGGATCGATTCTTCCTGTTGATCAAGTAAGAGAATGACCCCTAAGCTATTTTGATGGCACAACCAAACCACTCTAAATTTTTGCCTCTTAAAAAGAGGACTTCTAGAATGCAAAAGGTATGATAACACATACAAGATCTAGTTTAAAATGTAATTAATCTAACCTATCCCGATTGTCAACATTGTCAAGATTGAATGACAAACAATTTTTTTAGTTAATTTAACTAGTTAACTTTGCCCAAAATCTTGAAAACATTTTTAAGAAACATAAATTCAAATTGTTTAATTTGCAAAGTTCAAGTGCTTTAGTGGTTTTTTAGGGTGTTGAATCCATTTATGCATTCAAAAATGCATTTTACACAACAATAAATCACAATTTTATTAAAAATTGTATTGTAAAATTAAAACCATGATATATAATATATATAATTTATTATAGTTAATTTTTTTAATTAAAATAATAATACACCTTAATGAATACTATTATAATAATAAAGTAAAATAAAAACCAAAAAACTACTAAATTAAATTACGATGATTAGAGTCTATTACTATTCACAAAATAATAATTAATTATATAAAATTAATATTAAATAAAATATAATTATCTTTCTACTCAATAAAATTAAATGAATAATAACAACAAAATTAATCAATTTCAACCGCACATCTTTATTATAATTAATAAATGAAATCCAAATAAATGTTTTTAATTCTAATTTTAAATATTTTAAATAATAATAAAAAAAATTATAACAAATCTGAGAGTAAGAATGTTTGAATTTTTTTTAATAGTGGAAATAAATTCAGTAATATCAAAAAGACATATTTAGCCATTAACCCTCCTGAATCTCATGTATTAAATTAATTTCCACGGTCTTCATTTAACTTAGGTCAGTTCTCTTCCACGATATTACTCTAATGAACATGTTTATGATTTAATCAATCTATAGTTTCCTTTGCATGTTTATGATTTAATCCATCAGTGGTTTCCTCTACAAGTTTAACCCACTATTCATTACTTTGACCCAGAGCCTGTTTTATGAATCCAGTTATTAAAATTATGGATTAAATCCCCATCTCGATCAAACTCAGTACTAAAATTAAAACACTTCCCAATCAAACTGACTACTAAAATTAAAACATTGCAATGTAGAGAGCGAGAACCATCTATTTGTAGTGAGAGTTATAGATTGGAGTAGGGTTTGAACAATGAAACAACAGTGAGAACAGAGAAGAGAGAGCAAGAGGTCGAGACCTTCCAATGATGTATCAGTGGAGGAGGAATTGGTAGAAATGGTAGTCATCCAATGTATGGTCTGCTAGTTACGAGTACCCAGGGCCGTAGATTGGAGTAGGTTTTGAGCGGGAGCAACAATAACCACAACAGAACAGAGTCGAGCCCACGTCTCCAGCCATAGGTGTAAGAGTAGGAGGCCTTGAGCTTCTAGCAAAATATCAATGGAGGAGAAGGAGGATGAGGGATTGGATAACAATGCAAGAAATATAAATATTATAACAACGGTTGGCAGTGTGCAAAATGGAGATTTGGGACTACTCGTTTCTATTGGTTCATGGATTCGACTCCAAACCCTTTGATTCAGTTCTAGTAAAGGTTTGTTCTTGTGGCATGATCGGATGCTCTAAAACCCATCAAGGTAGTGGTGATGCCTATCTCGGATAATTTCACAAACATGAAGTCTTATATGAAGAAGAGGAGAGTGAGAGTGATGCTTAGATGGACATTGACCACCCAAGTGAAAATTCAAGTACATTTGGTAAGTGGAGAAGGAGAGATCCAAGAGACCAAGAAGAAGGAAAAGTGATTTGCAATCCAAGTTAATAAAGAAGGTGCTATGTAATGCTTGTAGGTGGAGCAAACACTATTGAAAACCCACCATTCAAAGTTCGGCGCTGAGGATTTTTGATTAACTGATCTCAAGCTTTCGAACCTTGATGGTTCCAAACTTTGGGGATGCAAAAGAGAATGCTCAACTTGAATCTAAGGAAGTCTTTACGATGAGGCTAACAAACCCAAATGCAAGTGCACCACTTGCCATTAAGTTTTTTCATTCCTATTAGGCATAACAGAGCATAACATGTGGTTAAACTTATGGAGGAAACAAATGAATGAACAAGAGGAGTTAATTGATAGATGTTGGATAAAAGGTTCAATTAAATTAATTAAGTATGCTATGGGAGAATGGCAAAGTCATTTCTAGGGCAGGTTAATTAAACTCACATAGTTGGGTTAAACAAAAAAAACTTGATTTAATAATCATGATGCACTAGGGCCAATGAAAAATAATAAATGTTAAAAATGTAAAAACTGAATTAATGGAAATTTATATTTAGTAAAGCTAGTTAAATTATGACAGTAAGAGAGCTAGAGCTAGCATCTACAAAAATATAATTTTGTTCAAATGGACGACCAATTGGCTTCGGGGCTTTCCCGCCTTAGCATGTGGTAAGCATACTCAAAGTAAATAATGGTGGTATGGGATGGGACAACCATCCTCTGATCCTTATAGACATGATGGTCGTGGTTACTATGCCCTTCCCGGTCTTTGGGAAGGTTGATCTGGTTTGGGAGATGAACAAAGGGTGTAGGGTGGAGAGTTTGATCGAGGGTGGTCTTGCGAAATAGCCAGCAACAAGTAGAGGTGGTCATGCATGAAACTGTTAGCATATTGGCTATCTCACAGGCATTTATTTGGGGCCCTGGAGAGAAATTTCTCGTTCTACAGTCCTGCCTATCGGATGTGAATGTGTTGGTGGAACATCATGCTCTAGACTGTGAAGCAACTCCTCTTTTAGATTGGTGCACTCAAATTTTTTAGGTATTTACAACCCTCTAATTATGTTTCATTTTTTAAGCTTTCGCATTAATAGTGGAATGCTTTTGGTGGCATTTTCTTGTTCTTTCAAGATCGAGGTTCTGGGTTAATGTCTCTTACCCAATTGGGTGGTTTGGGCTTGTTGTTGTAATTTTATCTCGTCTTGGTAGTTCGAGTGAACAGAGGTGTGTCGGGTGGTTCTCGAGCGGTGGTTTCTCTGTGTCATGAGGGCTTGGTCTCTTATCATTTCTCAAGTGTTTAGGGTGCCTTCTGGACAACACTCTATTGGTCCTGGCCCTAAACGGGTTTTGTTGGGAAGTCTCCTTCCATTTTCGACTACAATGTCTGGATGAATTGTTTTGGGAAATTCAAGTCTGTGGGTAGCCTGATGTAATGTGGGTTTTGCAATTCGGTCACGTGTCTACCCTCACTTTGTTGTTCAACTACGAAATTCTTTGTCTGTGGTCATGGGGGTAACAAAATTCAGATAGACTTAGCCACAAAGTGATAGATATAGAAAAAGTGACCCTTTTGCGCCACTTTTATGTCCATGCTCTCCTGCAACTGGTCAATTCTATGAGCGCCTGGACCTATTTTGAATTTTCTTTTATCCCATTGAATGCCATTGATTTATTTCCTTCCACTATAGCCATTCGATACAATTTTCATTACACCACTCCTATTATTCTCCCAACCATGAAAACCTGGAGCATCCCAATGATGATAGCGTGAAGCAAAAGGATGCCAAAAGTGTTCAAAGTCATTCCATTCTTATGTAAAATCCTCTTGCTCTCATCATTTAGCCGAGCCTTGTGGAAACTCACCTGAGAACAAGTATTATAAGTCTCTCTAACCTCAATATGGTAAAAATTGAAATCCATAATGGGTTGTTTCTCAATGTTTTTTTACATGAATATATATTCAAGAAATCCATGTCGTGAGAATCTGTTGTGTGGAGCATATTTCCACTACTCACATCTCTCATACAGATATTTCATTGTAGTACCTCTTAAGGTTATATTTACCTCAATCTCCACATAGTATGGAGTATTCTTCTCTGCGGTAGTGATGATATGGGTCATAGGACTAGACGTAATAGGCTCACATTTCCATTGATGCCATTCTAATTGGATGGCACACAAAAATTAAAATGGAATCAATGGAAACATGAGTCTGTTACGGCTAGTCCTATGATCCAGAGCATCATTGCTACAAAGAAGAATACTCCATTCTATGTGGAGATTGAGGTAAATATACCCTTAAGAGGTACTACAGTTAAATATCTATATGAGAGATGTAAGCAATGGAAATATACTCCACACAATAGATTCTCACGACATGGATTTCCCAAATATATATTCATGTTCAAAAAAATTGAGAAACAACCCATTATGGATTTCAGTTTTTACCATATTGAGGTTAGAGAGACTTATAATGCTCGTTCTCAAGTGAGTTTCCATAAGTCTCAGCTAAATGATGAGAACAAGAGGATTTTATGTAAGTTTGAATGCAATGACTTTGAAAACTTCTGGCATCCTTTTGCTTCATGCTATCATGAGTGGGAGGCTCCGGGTTTTCAGGGTTGGGAGAATAATGGGATGAGTGTAATGAAAATTGTATCAAATGACTATAGCAAAAGGAAAGAAATCAATGGCATTTGATAGGATAAAAGAAAATTCAAAATAGGTCCAAGTGCTCACAGACTTGACTAGGTGTAGGAGAGCATGGACATCAAAGTGGCGCAAAAGGGTCACTCTTTCTATATCTATCACTTTGTGGCTAAGTCTATCTGATATTGTATGATCAGCACAATGTGTACACAATTTTTATTTTTTTACAATTGAAATCAATTTTCATGTACGAGTATTATTACTCCAAAGAGGAGAGTGAGAGTGATGCTTAGATGGACATTGACCACCCAAGCGAAAATTCAAGCACATTTGGTAAGTGGAGAAGGAGAGATCCAAGAGACCAAGAAGAAGGAAAAGTGATTTGCAATCCAAGTTAATAAAGAAGGTGCTATGTAATGCTTGTAGGTGGAGCAAACACTATTGAAAACCCACCATTCAAAGTTCGGCGCTGAGGATTCTTGATTAACCGATCTCAAGCTTTCGAACCATGATGGTTCCCAACTTTGGGGATGCAAAAGAGAATGCTCAACTTGAATCTAAGGAAGTCTTTACGATGAGGCTAACAAACCCAAATGCAAGTGCACCACTTGCCATTAAGTTTTTTCATTCCTATTAGGCCTAACAGAGCATAACATGTGGTTAAACTTATGGAGGAAACAAATGAATGAACAAGAGGGGTTAATTGATAGATGCTGGATAAAAGGTTCAATTAAATTAATTAAGTATGCTATGGGAGAATGGCAAAGTCATTTCCGGGGCAGGTTAATTAAACTCACATAGTTGGGTTAAACAAAAAAAACTTGCTTTAATAATCATGATGCACTAGGGCCAATGAAAAATAATAAATGTTAAAAATGTAAAAACCGAATTAATGGAAATTTATATTTAGTAAAGCTAGGTAAATTATGACAGTAAGAGAGCTAGAGCTAGCATCTACAAAAATATAATTTATGTTCAAATGGACGACCAACTGGCTTCGAGGCTTTCCCCCCTTAGCACGTGGTAAGCATACTCAAAGTAAATAATGGTGGTATGGGATGGGACAACCATCCTCTGATCCTTATAGACATGATGGTCGTGGTTACTATGCCCTTCCCGGTCTTTGGGAAGGTTGATCTGGTTTGGGAGATGAACAAAGGGTGTAGGGTGGAGAGTTTGATCGAGGGTGGTCATGCGAAATAGCCACCAACAAGTAGAGGTGGTCATGCATGAAACTGTTAGCATATTGGCTATCTCACAGGCATTTATTTGGGGCCCTGGAGAGAAACTTCTTGTTCTACAGTCCTGCCTATCGGATGTGAATGTGTTGGTGGAACATTAGGCTCTAGACTGTGAAGCAACTCCTCTTTTAGATTGGTGCACTCAAATTTTCAGGTATTTACAACCCTCTAATTATGTTTCATTTTTGAAGCTTTCACATTAAAAGTGGAATGCTTTTGGTGACATTTTCTTGTTCTTTCAGGATCGAGGTTCTGGGTTAATGTCTCTTACCCAATTGGGTGGTTTGGGCTTGTTGTTGTAATTTTATCTTGTCTTGGTAGTTCGAGTGAACAGGGGTGTGTCGGGCAGTTCTCGAGCGGTGGTTTCTCTGTGTCATGAGGGCTTGGTCTCTTATCATTTCTCAAGTGTTTAGGGTGCCTTCTGGACAACACTCTATTGGTCCTGGCCCTAAACGGGTTTCGTTGGGAAGTCTCCTTCCATTTTCGACTACAGTGTCTGGATGAATTGTTTTGGGAAATTCAAGTCTGTGGGTAGCCCGATGTAATGTGGGTTTTGCAACTCGGTAACGTGCCTACCCTCACTTTGTTGTTCAACTAGGCAATTCTCTGTCTGTGGTCATGGGGGTAACAAAATTCAGATAGACTTAGCCACAAAGTGATAGATATAGAAAAAGTGACCCTTTTGCGCCACTTTGATGTCCATGCTCTCCTGAAACTGGTCAATTCTATGAGTGCCTGGACCTATTTTGAATTTTCTTTTATCCCATTGAATGCCATTGATTTATTTCCTTCCACTATAGCCATTCGATACAATTTTCATTGCGCCACTCCTATTATTCTCCCAACCATGAAAACCTAGAGCATCCCAATGATGATAGCGTGAAGCAAAAGGATGCCAAAAGTGTTCAAAGTCATTCCATTCTTATGTAAAATCCTCTTGCTCTCATCATTTAGCGAGCCTTGTGCAAACTCACTTGAGAACAAGTATTATAAGTCTCTCTAACCTCAATATGGTAAAAATTGAAATCCATAATGGGTTGTTTCTCAATGTTTTTTTACATGAATATATATTCAAGAAATCCATGTCGTGAGAATCTGTTGTGTGGAGTATATTTCCACTACTCACATCTCTCATACAGATATTTCATTGTAGTACCTCTTAAGGTTATATGTACCTCAATCTCCACATAGTATGGAGTATTCTTCTCTGCGACAGTGATGATATGGGTCACAGGACTAGACGTAATAGACTCACATTTCCATTGATGCCATTCTAATTGGATGGCACACAAAAATTAAAATGGCATCAATGGAAACATGAGTCTGTTACGGCTAGTCCTATGATCCAGAGCATCATTGCTACAAAGACGAATACTCCATTCTATGTGGATATTGAGGTAAATATACCCTTAAGAGGTACTATAGTGAAATATCTATATGAGAGATGTAAGCAATGGAAATATACTCCACACAATAGATTCTCACGACATGGATTTCCCAAATATATATTCATGTTCAAAAAGATTGAGAAACAACCCATTATGGATTTCAGTTTTTACCATATTGAGGTTAGAGAGACTTATAATGCTCGTTCTCAAGTGAGTTTCCATAAGTCTCAGCTAAATGATGAGAACAAGAGGATTTTACCTAAGTTTGAATGCAATGACTTTGAAAACTTCTGGCATCCTTTTGCTTCATGCTATCATGAGTGGGAGGCTCTAGGTTTTCAGGGTTGGGAGAATAATGGGAGGAGTGTAATGAAAATTGTATCGAATGGCTATAGTAAAAGGAAAGAAATCAATGGCATTTGATAGGATAAAAGAAAATTCAAAATAGGTCCAAGTGCTCACAGACTTGACTAGGTGTAGGAGAGCATGGACATCAAAGTGGCGCAAAAGGGTCACTCTTTCTATATCTATCACTTTGTGGCTAAGTCTATCTGATATTGTATGATCAGCACAATGTGTACACAATTTTTTTTTTTTTTACAATTGAAATCAATTTTCATGTATGAGTATTATTACTCCAAAATACAACTAGGCCTATTATTATTCTTGATATTTTAATTAACTAGATTATTTCCCTTATTTTGTACTAGTTTATTCCATATATTTATTTATGCTAGTACAAATTTAATTTATTTTTCTCTCTAAGGTGCATAAATTATACAAATGTTTTCTTCAATAAATTATCATGCAATGTGAAGTTAATTATCTTTGATTCTCTTCAAATTTACTTTTTTTTTTTCACTATAACATTTAATAATTCATAAGTGATACGAGGGGTGTTATGTTTCTCATACCACACAAAAATTACTTTATTGTATTTCCAAGGGTACTATGGTTGTATGCCCTTCAAGTATCTAAATTTTCATGATGGGGAAATGGTGCAAGAGTGGAGAACCCATTAAATAATATTTGTTGTCATTTGTTACGAGACCAGTAGTTACTAAGGAATAATAATACCACTTTATTGTGCACCCCTCAACTAATCCTTGTGAGCGACAAAATTTGTGGCCTAGCCTTATATGACAAAATGCAACTCTCAAGTAAAAGTGTAGGATTTTAATCACAGCTGCAAAATCTAGGCATGGAAAACTGCTAGACTAACTACTTGCAAAGCAAGAGGAGAGTGAGAATTTGCTATAAAATCCACTAAATAACCAAAGAGAAAATTTGAATTACTCAAGGCACATGAGTTGAATAATTGATGATATATTAATGTTGTATATGACCTCATCATATAAACTCTATAAGAGGAAAAAAAACTCGAACTAAGTTGATTTCCATATTGAGACAACTTTATCACAATGTGACATTCAACCATGATTGACGATAGTTGGCCATGGTTGACCATGATTAATATTATAAACCAAAGAGATTGATATTATAAACCCAAGGGATTAATACTAAAACCCAAAGAGATTGATCTTATAAACCCAAGGGATTAATACTAAAACCAGATTATGAACAAGGAGATAATATTAAACCCAATGGAAAATATTTTAAATCAAAGGTATCTAAACCCTAATATAAATATTAAAAACCACTAAAATAAACATATGCTTGAACATGGTTCATTTCATATTGAAACAATCCTTATACATTGGACCATGGTTGACCATCATTGACCATGGTTCATTTTATATTGAAACAATCTTTATAACAATGCAACACTAGGCCATGGTTGATTCCCATATCGAGACAATCTTCATCACGATGCGACACTTGACCGTTGTTGACCATGATTGTCTATGATTTTCATATGGAGACAATTTTTTTCAGGTTGCAACATTCAACCATGGTTGCCCATGATTAAGCATGAATAATATTATAAACCTAAAGGAATAATAAACCCAAGAGATTGATATTATAAACCCAAAGAAATAATAAACACAAAAAATTAATACTAAAAACTAAAAAGATTTAAAAACCAAAAATACCACCTAACATTTTATCCATGACACATCGTGTATCGTTTTATCAATTCCATGTTAATTTTTTTTAACTATTATCTCTTTTTTTTTCATACCGATAGAGAGTAACCTGGTTTCGATCAATATCTACATCATCTTGCATAGGTGTGACAAAGGTTAAATTGAATATAACACTAACTATATAATAACTCAAGCTTTTGTGAACCTGTTTGACTTTCAAGTTTTTTTACAGTTTACCCATTCAAGCCTCTTAGCAGTTTATATAGATTCAATCAGCAGGGACAAGGCTTTACAATTTCAACCTACTTAGATTAAACAACTCTAACTGTAATGTCATGCAGGCGGTATCACCAGAGGCTGATGCAATGTATGATACAGGATTGGCAGGATTGACATATTGGTGCCCTGATATGAATATATATCATGATCCCAGATAGGTTAACCGAGGAAGACATTCTAAAGAAAATAGTGACTAGAATTGACTACAATAAATTTGAGAGGATTTGGCCCTGTATAAATTTGAGAGGAAGAGTGCATCGCAGTAATCAATTTGTATCTCTTTTGCGATATATTTCTAATATTATGTATAAATTGAATATACTGTGAGGCAGTAATATATATTATTTTTTATATTTCAAAAGGGAAAAAAATTAATAAAAAAATTTAGTAATTCACACAAGTACTTTAAAAAGCATTACCACACAATTACAAGCAACCAAGAAACTCATTAAAAGTTAAATTTCATAAATAATAAAATAAAAAATACTCTTCAGGAGATATTACTGCAGAGCAGTAATCAATTTGTATATATTTTGCGATATATTTATAATATTATGTATAAATTGAATATACTACATGGCAGTAATCAACATTATGCATAAATTGAATATTTTGTGGGAACTTTCTCATCTACTATGCGAATCTTTCCCATTACAATTTTTTTAAATGGGTTAATAAAATCAAGATTAAAACAAATCTATGCGTACCTAGAGCTGTGAAGTTGTAACTTGCGGTAGAGATTTACCTGTAGGAACATTAGGCAGAATAGAACAAAGCTCACGTGTATGACGATGATTTATCAGTAAAGGAGAAGGACGATGAGGAATTGGATAGCAATGAGAGTATTCTAATGTATCCTTATTTGCCAAGGAATTCTAAGAGCAGCTGGCAGTGAGCAGAGCGGAACTACTCGACTTCAAACCCTTTGGTTCGGTTCTGGGAATGGTTTGTTGGTCAAGATAGTGGTCACGAGAAACGAGAATCGCACAGAAATGAATCAGAAGAAGAGAAGGAATAAGTGAGAATGACGATAAGAATGGGATTGATCGACATCGATCAATCCAAATTGGAAATTCAAGCAGATTTGATAAAAAGACAAAGATGCTAGAGACCAAAAAGGCATAAAAATGAAGATCCCAGAGACCAAGACCAGGGAAAATGATATGCAATCCGTGTTAATGAAAAAGGGCATGTCAATGCGCCCTGTAATGCTTGCAGGTGGAGTAAACACTGCTCATAACCCAGCACCGTAAACGTCGAGGATCCTAGATCTGATGACCTCAAGCTTTCTAATAATGGTTCCCAGCTTGACTTCAAGATTCTCAATTTTGGTTCCGAGCTTCAAAAATTGCATCAAGAAGAAGCCTGAATTGAAGGAAATTGATGAAGATGCTATTCTTAATGACGACAAGGCTAAAAATGCCTTAGTACAAGTGCACAAACCTGCAATAAGCTTTTCATTTCTATTACGGAAGCAATTTCATTACTATTAGGGAAAGCAAGACAGTTAAGCAATATGGCTAATAGAATATAAAAAATATTAAACACCCGAATTTCGGGTTAACGATAAGCTAGAGCCATTTCTGCACATCTGGAGTTATACATTGGAATATGGTTTGAACAGAGACGGAGCCATCTCAACATACCTGGAGTTGTACATTATAGCAGGGTATTCTGGGTAAACGAGAAGCTAGATCTCAGCATATGTGCAGTTATACATTGGAATAAGGTTTGAAGTTTCAACAGAGATGGAGGCATCTCTACATACATGGTATTGTACAATTACAGCTAGAGCCATCTCAGCATATCTGGAGTAATTGGGAGTAAGCGACAAGCTAGAGCCATCTCAGCACATCTGCAATTATACATTGGCATGGTGTTTGAACAGAGACTGAGCCATCTTTACATACCTGGAATTATACATTAGAGCAGGGTTATCGACAACAAATAAAACAGAGTTCAAGTGGCCATTGCTATAGTAACAACAAATAAAACAGAATTCCAATGAAACAGAGTTCAAATGGCGGTTGCTATCTTTATCGCACAAAAGGAATTTTCAATACAAAAAGAAAGAAACCAAATCCAATTGCCCTCCCCTTGAAGTGGTTTTCTCTGAGGAATTATACAAATAGAGTTACCTCTTCCTCTTTGTTGTGCTCCCTGTTAATGGCGGTGTTGATCCAATGCTCTCATGTGTTTCATTAGCATATTCCAAACCAGTAAATATCGCAAATGCATTGCGATACCTGGCAGTTATGGCACTATCTTCCACACATTCTCCTCGAGGTTTGGCAGTTATGGCACTATCTTCCACACATTCTCCTCGAGGTTTTCTTCCCCGTACGATTTTTCCACCATTATTTTTCTAGACCCAGATCTGTAAAAAGGCTGCATTGATCTCATCAGCCACTATAAACCCCTGGCATCAAAGAATCCCTTTGAAGCCAATATTTGGCTCTGATAATAGCCAATATTTGGCTCTGATAATAGTTGTTAAAATTTACTGCATAACATAAATAATTACTGAGAGGAATAAATATAAAAATAACTAGCAACAACCATAAACACATAAACCCTGGCCAAACCGACTAAGTGAGCTTCACCGCTCACCTCCAAGTCTTGATTGCATTAATGATTACAATGAAATCCTTCCAGCTTTTTATAAGCTCCATTACATATAATACCACGGGCAGAGTACTATAGGTGCAGAATACCATGTGCCCCAAAACCATCACTGTTTAACCTAGTCAACTTTGACTCTATCCTCAATCAAAGTTTACCTAACACTCCTCACTCACATAAACTCACACTACTCAAACACAGGCATACACAGAGACCAAATCACAGAGACAGCCAACCTCACAAACACCATACCACACAAAGACAGTCAACCTCGCAGACAATAGGCCATGGTTAGAGGAAGGACACCATACCACACAGAGAAAATGATATGCAATCCAGTGAAAAGGGCATGGCAAAGTGCCTTGCAAGCGTTACATGAAAAAGGGGATGGCAATGTGCCATGTAATGCTTGCAGGTGGATTAAACACTGCTCAGAACCCCGCATTCATAGAGGCGGAGTAAACTCTGCTCAGAACCCAGCATTCGTAGAGGCGGAGTAAACCCTGCTCAGAACCTAGCATTCGTGGTTGGAGGTCGAGGATCCTAGATCGAATGACCTCAAGCTTTACGAGAACGGTTCCCGGCTGAATTAAAGGAAATTGATAAAGATGCTAGTCTTTATGATGACCGGGCTGAAAAGGCCATATTACAAGGGCACACACCTGCAATAAATTTCTCATTCCTATTGGGCAAAGAAAGACAGAGTAGAG
>APFE030814897.1:41312-65278 GCA_000404065.3 Pinus taeda | reverse complement strand
TATTTTTAATATATTTTTTTATTTTTTTCATTTACTCAATATTTTCATTTTTTTAATTGTTGAATCTGTTTTCTCTCTTTTACAATTCTGTATCTCTCACCTATTTATTTCTCTACATATGCTCAGATTGTGTATCTCTATCATGGTAATCAAAAATGTCTAATGTGAGTAATATGGAAATCCTTAAACATAATAACTCTTCTGGCAAAAGCCTATTACAAAAAATCTTAAAGTTGTTATTAAAGAATAAAAACTCTTTAAAATGTTCTTTTTTTTTAGATTTTAGGGAAACAAATTATATGGTATAGAAAGATTTTTTATTGGGGAGACTTTAAAATTTGGTATCTTAGGGGACGTTATTACTTTGGTTATGAGGTTTTCTAAAATGTTAAGTGAATAGATTTGCAGTTATGTTGGTCACATGGTTGATATTTATCATATTATGGGTGTAAAGAAGAGCTACTCAATTTTAGTCATTTCCAATGGAAATTTCATAGATAGTGGTAGCATTGATTAAGGTTTTTCTTCTTTTGGTATGAGAAACAATAAGATGTTTTATTTCTATGAACCCTCCCTCCCTCCAACCCCTCACCCCAAGAAAATAAAAAATAAAACTTAAAATATTGAAGTAAAAGGAAGTTAGTTGAGCACATTTGGCATATCAATTAGCATATTATTAAAACTTTTCAAAGGTTCTTTAGGTCTATTTCATATAGCATGCAAGAGCATTGTTGAACAAGTCTTACTCCTTATTTTTAGTGAATAGATCTACAATATCCAGTAGAAAGAATATCATGAGAATAAAAGCCAATAGTTGGATATCTATTTTAAAAACATTATCTGCATCATGCCTAACATTATTATCTTGAATGCTCTTTAACTTGATATCTAAGTTGAGGATCTATTTTGTAATGTATCCATATTCATAACGACACTATCAGTATTATTATGTGATGCCAAGGATGAAAATAATTTCCAACATATCAAGCCACAAAGCTTCATCACTAGAATCTAGCTTACTATTTATGGTCCAAAAAGTCCTGATGTTGCTAGTTGGATGATGGTTGACCTATCATGTTCACAAAGGTTTTACAAAATCTTTTGTGATTGTAGGATTTGATAGTATTGCTTTAAGTAAATAAGTAATTCCAATATCAAGCTTTATTTGAAATGCATATACACTTCCTCTTCCAATGAATACCACATAAGAACTTGGATTATCATAAGAATATGGTTAAAGATAGTAATGGCCATATGATAATTATCATCATTTACTTATGTTATTCTTCTCGATAACCAAATATCATAGATTATTGACTAAGTTTTGTTTTGGTAAACTAAGAGGCAATAACATTCTCTCTTCATATTGGTCTTTACCTTTGAACAAATTTGAAAATGCTCTTAAAAGTTCAGTTGGATGTAGAAGTCAAAGAGTTGAGGGACTTTTTGGCGAACTCTATAAGTTTACCATCACTAACCACTAATGAATCAACTTTTCAATTGGTTAGTAAATCCTAAAATTCTAGTAGTTGATTTATATCAATAAATTGGAACAATGCCCCTCCATAACCTTGATGCCAAGTTTGTAATGCATCATACTCATTCCCAAGGAAACCAATCCATGACATTTGCGTATATATTTTAATAGGAATTTTCCCCTATGGCCAAGATAAAACTCCAAAAAAAATCCCAAGGTTGTATAAATTGATTGATAGATCACCCACTAATAACCCCCCTAGATCAATCCCTCCATACACTTCACAATCATGCAATGGAAATAGATGGGAGAGAAGACATACCTTCTTTGACGAGGGTTATTATGATCTTGAATGGTGATGTTGTAGGAGATCCCACTTTATATCTTAAGGTCCCTACTCCTTTCTTCAATAGATGTAACCTACACATAATCCACAAACACCAAATCTTTCTTTCCAAAAAATGAAAAGCTGAGATATACAGGATCTAATCTATATTTCTCAAACTAATCCATTTCTAACACAAGTAGATCACATACAATGTATATGGGTGAGAAATCATGGTATCTATATTATGAAGACATTTATGATCACTTGGCTCTAGACCCCCCTTAGTTAATTGTTGAAATTAAGGACACCTTTCACATACAGGGATTCTTATCTGAGCATTTCAACATAATTTCATTATCTATCTTTTTTTTCTTTTTCTTTTCCCTAGGGAATGGCCTCCTGATATAGGCTTGTCAAGGGTATGAGAGAATGAAAGTGGACACCTAGGTCCTAGTGAGTTGTGTTTAACATGAAATCCAAAGCCATATGATAATGCATCTCATCCTTCTCAAATAGATCTACTTGGAAACAAACAATTCAACCAACTAAGAGGATTCGTTGTGTTTTCCAAAATCGATCTATGGTTTGGGTATCATTAGGTCAAAATTGAGGATGAGGACATTCACAATATTGCAATCTTGATGAGGTATGGCCATTAAGAGTTTGTATTGGTGCCTTTTAGGCTTACAAACACCCTACCAACCTTCATATGCCTAATGAATAATGTTCTTAGTCCTTACCTAGATAATTTGTACTCATTTTTTGGGATGAAATTCTTGTGTATTCATAGAATAAAGAAGAGAAGGAATACCATTTGAGAGAAATTTTGCAACTTCTAAGGAAGAATAAGTTGTATGAAAAACTTAGCAAGTGTGATTTTTTCCAAACCCATGTTCACTACTTGGGACATGTTATTTCAAAATAAGTCATGGTTATAGACCCAAAGAAGATCAAAGCAATAACGGAATGGCCCACTCCCTCTAATGTGACAAAGGTTAGATCCTTTATGGGATTAGATGGTTATTATTTAAGGTTCATTCGTAGCTTCTCAAAGATTGGGAATCTATTGCAGTCGCTACAACACCCACCAAAAAAGTCACTTGTCACCAAATTTTGGGTAACCCAATGCTTATGCAAGGTCCTAAGGTTTATTCTTGCTTTTTGAATTAGTTGAGGTCTCCAATGACCAAGTCGTCGTCAAACCCTGTCGATACTCATGCTTTCTTGTCACATATTATTCATGTTCACTCTTCTTCATTGTGATTCCCATTCTAACATATTCATTAGGGTTTAGCATGATAGGAAAGTTTCTTATGACAATGATCACATCGTGTCTTAATTTCACCCTTTAAATGCCTCAGGGTTTATGAATCTATAACTTTCTTTTCCACCTCTAAAACCCTACGCTATCATGACTATCATGAAGGACTATACCATGTCAACTTGATCCCATTTGTGGTCTTGACTTTCACCTTCATTGGCATTTTAATAGAATTCTTAGTTATGCTAATCTCATTATCATGATTAGGAGATGAATCATGTATTAAGCCCTTTAGGAATCCATTTGTTTCTTGAAAAAATATTTTTCATATATGTAGAATTAACTCCCCAAAACCTACCTTTTACATGGTATGCAACAATTATGAGAGATGGAAAAGCTTTAATAAGTTAGGAGGATTCGCAAAACTCAAACTACCAAATTTTCATCATCTATTTCAAGCGTAAAATCCTAGCCCTAAAGTTTGCAAATCCATTTCATATTACCTAGTTTATTAACTTATATTACATTATGCATGAGGTAGCTTCCAGAGTTTGTGATAAATACCATGTAACGTTGAAGAACAAAAGGAAACAACATATAGGTAGCAATACATCAAGTTATCAAAGGACACACTACGCATTACAAGGATATGTTGCAATGTTCGCCATGACAAAGCACATGAAAAAACACGGAAAAGACACCTAAGGAACAAACAACACCATCTACACAAGAGTATATTACAAATGCACATGTCTTCATTGGACACATCGATCATGCAAAGTTGATAGATGGCACAGATACGAATCATTTTACTCTTGATGCTTTGGGAATGTTCATGTTTCATGTTCTTTAGTGAGTTACTTGATGCTTTGGCAATCTTCATGTTTCATGTTCTTTAGCGAGTTAACCACCTGGGTAGTCTAGATAAAAACTCAAAGAATGTTTCCTATGTTCTACTCATGTTTTACAATTTCTATGAGGGGGAGAGTAGAAGTGAATTTGATGCAAAATTGTGTGAGTGTTTTGGCTTGCTTGTTAAAATGCCTTTGTTGAAAGTTGGCATGGATCCTTTTCTTGATTCAATTAAAAGTATCTTGAATGTAGGATTGGCTTTATACAAGCTTCACACTAACATGCATGTAAATTTGGATAGAAATCAGGGTTCCTATGCGAAAGAGTGGTCTATGTGGGAACAACAACTCAGAGAAATCTCATTTGCAAATGCAAATTACCTCACTTTGATTCGTGTTCCATTTGAACATGTTGTGAAGCATGTGTTGGATAATCAACGAGCTATTGCTAAAGGGAGACTATGAAGTGGTTGCACCAGAGAAACGTAAGCTTGGACAATTGTTGCAGTTTCTTTGGTCCCTAATGAAACCAAAGAATTCATTGACAAGATATTTGATCTTGATTCAGTTTAAGACATTTCTTAGGGAAAATAATGTTAAGAGCACTCTTAATAGTGCCCATGTGACGCTTTCTTACAAGAGGTCTGATGGTGTCACTGCAATTGCTAGTTTTGGTGTTTTCCATGGACAACAAGTCCCTGTTGAATTTACTGCAATCCTATTTTTAAATGAGCCTATTGTGTTGGAATCCAATTTGGGGTGCATTGGAAATGAAAAGATATATTTGAAGAATGAGTGGTCTCATCTGACAATCAGGACAGGATTCAGAGCTACTCCAAAAGAAGCAAACACATTACCCCAACTAATTTCAGGAAGTCATGCAATGCACTTTGACTTCAAAGAACCATTTACATTGTTGAGAACTGTTAATTTCAATTTTGCATATCCAATCTCCCAATTGAAATTGTGATCTATACTGCGTTTTTAAAATGCGATCAACACTGTCAAGAAAAATTGCGACTAATTTATAGGTCACAATATGGAAATGCGACCATTCTCCATTTTGCAATGTGAAAATGCTACTGGAAAATCACATTAGGGAATGCGACTAGTCACATTTCGCAACCTAATATTGCAGGGTCAACTCATGGAAACCTCAAGATACAGCATGTAACTATGTGACCTATCTCCAAGCCACAAAATCGTGTTTTAGAGTCTCGACCATCCAGCCATAGAGTGCAACCTAGCTAAAAATGGAACTATGCGATCTGGCTTGGCCTTCATATATGTAAAATTAAATCTCCAAAACCTACCTTTTACATGGTATGAAACATTCTTTTTTAATGAATTATGAGGCTTCGCAAAACTCAAATTACCAAATTTTTTATCATCTATTTCACGCCTAAAATCATAGCCCTAAAGTTTTCAAATCCATTTCATATAACCTGATTTATTAATTTAGATTATGTTATGCGTATAGGTAGCTGCCAATGTTTGTGATAAATGTTGGGAATTTCTGATAATTCCAAACAAATATGAATAGAGAATAATGCTTTGTTTTCCTTAACACCGGGAAGCTAAATTTTCTTTTTGAAGAACAGAGTTTTCCACACACAAAACAAACTTTGTATTAATTAATAAAAACACCTGTTGTTACAAATTTCTTCCTCCACAAAGGGATTTCATCAAGAACTCTATAGATGCAGTTCCAAAAAAAAAAACAAAAAAAAATTACTCTGTCTCTGCTTTAAAATTAACACTGTTGAAACACTGTTGTGTCTGCACTGCTATGCATTACAAAATAATACTCTATCTCATGAAAAATTAACTGCTCTGTTCCTTCTTTCTTTACACTGTTGTGTGTTAAAAAATTCTTCATTCGCGCTGCTGTTGCATATTGCTCTCTTTTCATATTCAACGAACACAGAAATTACATTCAACCTACTGTAAAAAAATCCTTCTTATATTCGCTACGGCGAGTTTTTCCCTTTTTTTTACATCACAGATATATGCGCGGATGCATATGTTTCATATTACATTACATATACAACAAAAAACAAAAACATATGATATTACATTTTCCTATGCTATACTCCCGTGAGTTTAAAAAACAATGAAATTAAAACTTTTACCTACAATCTACCAATCACATTTAAATTTCGTTTAATTGCTTTACTGACAGGCCGACAGTCAAACAAAAATTTTACTTCACATCAAGTCATTTTTTGTAGGCCTATACACAGCCATTGATCTAATCCGATGGCTGACAAACCATATCGCACAGACTTATTTGCTGAAGTTTACGCTTCGGGAAAAAACCTGTTTTGGAAAACTATTGTGGACACACGTGAGATGGTGTACATTATCGTTGTCGTTTGAAAACCACCAACTCGTGAAAGGCGGTGCGGGGAGCTCATGATGGTTTTCTGGGAAGAAACGTTGTTTGCAGTCGCTATGTGTGATGCCGGATTCCGGCATGCATTGCAGTTGAAATTACAATTTCAACACTCCCCTTTAATTTCAACTGTTGGGTTATCACTCATACCCAGACATTTCCTCAAAAATTCAAAACTTTTATGGCTCAATGGTTTGGTGAGAATATCTGCAACCTGCTCCTAAGTTCTGCAATGTTTTAAAACAATTTCTCCATTGCTTACCAATTCCCTGATGTAATGAAACTTTGTGGCAATGTGTTTCGTTCTCTTATGAAACACAGAATTCTTGGATAATGCAATAGCTGAGCTATTGTCAGAAAAAATCACAGTTCCCTTTTCTTTCTCTCGACATAAGCTCCTTAACATCCTTCTCATCCAAATTGTTTGACATGCTGTTGTTGTAGCTGCCACATATTCTGCCTCTGCTATAGACAACGGTACAATAGGCTGTTTTTTAGAAGCCCATGAAATAGCTCCTGAACCTATGTGAAAAACATAACCGAATGTGCTTTTCCGATCATATACACTTCCAACCCAATCACTATCAATGTATCTAATTAAATCTGAACATTCTGAAGCAGTATATAAAATGCCAAACCTTTTAGTACCTTTAACATACTTCAGAATCATTTTTGCTACCTACCAACGTGCTTCTTTTCATCTCTCCATGAATCTAAAAATTAAACTAACAGCATACATTATATCCGACCTAGTTGCAGTCAAATACATGAGGCTGCCAACTATGCTCTTTTACAGACTATGATCAAAATCCTTGTTGTTGTTCTCTTTGCTGAGTTTTAATCCCATCATTGTGGGAGTGATTGCTGCTTTGCTCTCTTGCATATTAAATATTTTCAATACTTGATTAACATATTTCGCTTGTGAGATAAAAATCTCTTTTCCATTTTGTTCTACTTCTATTCCTAAGAAGTATCTCAGCAAACCCATGTCAGTCATTTCAAATTCTTCTTTCATAACTGTTTTGAAATTTTCAATAAGATAATCATCATTACCTGTGAAAATAACATCATCAACATATAACACAACAATTAGTATTTTACCATTATTTTCTTTGATGTAGAGGGTGGGTTCTCCCTCACACTTTTCAAATCATTTTTCCAGTAGATAGGAATCTATCCTACTGTACCATGTTCTTGGTGCTTGCTTCAGCCCATAAAGAACTTTCTTCAATCTGCACACTTTGTGCTCTTGGCCTTTCTTTTCATAGCCTAGAGGTTGTTCAATGTAAACCTCTTCCATTAACACTCCATTTAGGAATGTTGACTTCACGTCCATTTGGTAAACTTTCCACTTGTTTTGTGCTGCTATGGATAGCACTTCTCTCACGGTTTCCATTCTAACAACTGGTACAAAAGTTTCCTCATAGTCTCTCCCATATTGCTGCTTATATCCTTTGACAACAAGTTTTGCCTTGTGTCTTTCTATTTTTCCTTCAGCATTACTCTTGGTCTTGTAGACCCATTTAACTCCAATGACTTCTTTTCCTTTTAGTAGTTCAACTAAATCCCATGTCTTGTTTCTTTCTATGGCATTGATCTCCTCATCCATAGCTTCTATCCATTTCCTATCCTTAATTGCTTCTTCGAAATGAACAGAGTCATGAACATGACAATATAAAGCAAACAAAAAATTCATACCTTCATTTGTTGCCTCTTGTTCATAAATGTCACTTAAATTTCTAAGCTTCTTACTCTTTCATTTGGTGGAAAAATGCTTGAAGAAGCACTTGAATTTCCTCCTTGTGGTGTGCTTGGAGAAGCACTTTCATTTCTCCTCAAGGGTGTCTCTTGCTACCCTTGTGTTGGTGCTGCTGTTTGGGGATGTATTTCAACCATCTCCTCATCATCTTCATCATGTGACAAATAGCTTTTAACATTCACTGTTTTCTCTATGCTTCCATCCCAAGCTTTCTCTTCAATGAATTGAACATCTCTACTCACAAAAAACTTCTTAGTGGATGGGTTATACAACCTATAAGCTTTGGATTCCTCACTGTATCCAATTAAAATACATTTCTCCCCTTTGTTGTCCAACTTCTTCCTTAGTTGATCTGAAATGTGTGTATAAGCCACACATCCAAAAACTTTCATGTGGGTGACTCCTTGCTTTGTCCCACTCCATGATTCTTTCGGCACTCTGTTCATGACTGCTTTTGTAGGGCATCTATTCAAAATATACACTGCATAGTGTACAGCTTCAGCCCAATAATCATTTGGCAAATGCTTTGCCTTTAGCATACTCCTCGCCATATCCATGATTGTCCTATTCTTCCTTTCAGCAACTCCATTTTGTTGTGGAGTGTACTTAGTGGTAAACTGTTTATGAATTCCATTTTCTCTATAAAACCGTAGAAATTCTTTGGAAATATACTCACCTCCTCTATCAGTTCTTAAAACTTTGATATGCAGCCCACTTTGGTTTTCTACAAGTTCTTTGAAATTGCAAAATCTTTCAAACACTTCACTTTTGTTCTTCAGGGTATAAACCCAAGTTTTTCTAGTAAAATCATCAATAAATGTTAATATATAGTGGCTACCTGCAAATGATGGAGTTTGCATCGATCCACATAAATCTGAGTGGACAATCTCTAAGGGTGCTTTTGCCCTTATGCTTTTCCTAGATGGAAAACTTTCTCTGTGTTGTTTCTCGAAGATACAACCTTCACAAATATTGTCTAGTTTCTCTATCAATGGTAATCATCTTACCATTCATTTTCTACTTAACAAGTTAAGACCTCCAAAGTTGAGATGTCCAAATCTCAAGTGCCACAACCAATTTTCATCTTTTGGTTCGCTTTGAAAAGCCTCTTGTGTCACTACTGCTATTTCTTCTCCATTTTTTAAATCTGCTTTCATTCTAAGAGGGAACATCCTGTTCCTTGTCATCTTCACTTCAAAATACATCGTTTGCTGGGTGTTTTATCCATGATGGTGCATACACCATTCACAAAAAAAACATTGTACCCCTTTTGCACAAGTTGTCCAATACTTAAGAGGTTACACTTCATTCTAGGAACATAATAAATGTCTTCTATGGTTTTTTCTTCACCTTTCTTTGTTAAGACATTTACTTCTCCATTTCCAATAACATAAACTTTACTATCAGTCCCTAGTGTGACTTGTGACTTCACACTCTGATCTAACTTAGAAAATAGGGCTATGTTTCCTGTCATATGGTTACTGCAACCGGAGTCTAGAAACCATACATCTTCACTCTTTGCTTCAGCCATATTACAAGCTAAAAACAAATTATCTTGGATGATATTTTCTCTAGTGAAATTTGCACTAGTTCTATTATTCATATCATGCTACTTCTTCCTACATTCTTTTGCATAATGCCCATATTTTTTACAATAGTGACATTGGACATTGGATTTATCATACCTTTGTCCTTGAGCATGATGTTGTCCACTTTGTTCGCTGCTGCCTTGGAGTTGGTTTTTATTTGGATTGCTGCCTCTTCCTTGAGCATTTGCTGGACTGTTTCTTCCACCTCTGTTTTGGCTTCTGCCTCTTCCTCTCTTGTTTCCTCTGCCTTGACCTCTTCCTCTTTCAAAGAACATCTAGGTCTTAAAGGCATGTTCTAGAGATGAGTTTTCATTTCTACTTAATCTTTGCTCATGTGTTATCAGTAATGCATGTAGTTCATCAACTGAGAAGTTTGTGAGATCCTTTGTCTCTTCTACAGTGGTGACAATCACATCGAACCTTGAGGGTAGGAGCCTCAATAGTTTATCCATAATCCTCCTTTCTTCAAGAATCTCTCCATGAGACCTTATCTGTGTGACCAGACCAATCACATGTGTGAAGAATGAGTCAATATTATCTGACTCCTTCATGCATAGATTCTCAAAATCTCTCCTCAGCAATTGTAGTTTTGTTGTATTCACTTTCTCCATGCCTTGATAGGCTATCTTAAGAGTTTCCCATGCTTCTTTAGATCTCTTGGCTACTGCTATCCTTGGAAACAATCTCATGCACTGCTTGATACAAGAAGTAAAGGGCTTTAGAATCCTTCTTCTTATTGCTCTTCAACAGTTCTTTCTCTGCCTGAGTCAAGTTATTAAACTCGTCTTCATCCGCTGGTTCTTCAAAACCATCCACAACAAATTCCCATAAGTCTTGGGAAGCATGCAGAGCTCTCATAGTTATTGCCCAATAGTCATAGTTTTTCCTATTAAATTGTGGGAATTGAGTATTACAGATACCCATGCTAGCGCTAGCTCCAGCCATTCTTGCACTCTTAACTATGCTTCAAAATGTTTGACTGTGTATTTAAAATAACTGACTGTCTTCAACAGTAACACAAAAACAAACTTGAGAAATACCTTGGATTCTTTTGTTTGAGTCTACACTCTGCTGTAGAAGTTGTTGTAGCAAGAAATCCTTCCTTCAGCTTTTTTGACACCTTCAAAGAGCCTAGACAAGCTCTGATACCATGATGGGAATTTCTGATAATTCCAAACAAATATAAACATAGAATAATGTTATGTTTTCCTTAACACATGATCTTAACGCAGGGAAGCTAAAAATTGTTTGGGAGAACGGAGTTTCACATGCACAATAAAAACTTTGTATTCATTAATAAAAACACCTGTTTGTTACAAATTTCTTCTTCCACAGAGGGATCTCATCAAAAACTCTATAAATACAGTTCCAAAACAAAAAAAAATTACTTTGTCTCTGCTTTAAAATTAACACTATTGTGTCTGCAGTGCTGTGCATTACAAAATAATACTATCTCTCATGAAAAATTAATTGCTTTGTTCCTTCTTTCTTTACACTACTATGTGTAAAAAAAATTCTCCATTCGCGCGTATTGCCCTCTTTTCATATTCAACGAACACAGAAATTATATTCAACCTGCTGTAAAAAAAAATCCTTCTTACATTCGTTGTGGCCAGTTTTTCCCTTTTTACATCACACATATATGCGCTGAGCTGCTGCATATGTTTCATATTACATTGCATCAAAAACATATGATATTACATTTTCCTATGCTATAATCTCGTGAATTTAAAAAACAATGAAATTAAAACTTTTACCTACAATCTACCAATCACATTTAAATTTCGTTTAATTGCTTTACTGACAAGCCGGCGGTCAAACAAAAATTTTACTTTACTTGTACACAGCGGTTGATATAATCCGACGGCTGACAAACCATATCGCGCGGACTTATTTGCTGAAGTTTACGATCCGGGAAAAAACCTGTTCTGAAAAACTGCTGTGGACACGCGTCAGATGGTGTACATTATCGCTGCCGTTTGAGGAAAAACCACCAACTCGTGAAAAGCGGTGCAGGGAGCTCATGATGGTTTTCCGGGAAGAAACGCTGTTTGCAGTCGCTGTGTGTGATGCCGGATTCCGGCATGCATCGCAGTGGAAATTACAATTTCAACCATAAAGACAATGTGGCTTGGAAACGCAAAAGGAAACAAGGGCACACTACTCGTTACAAGGATATGTTGCAATGTTCGCCATGACAAAGCACAATAAAAAATATGCAAAGGTCGCCCAATGAACACACAATGCCATCTACACAAGAGTAGATTAAAAATTCACATTGTCATTAGATACATTGATCATGAAAATTTGATAGATGGCACAGATAAGAATCCTTTTACTCTTGATGCTTTGAAAGTATTCATGTTTCATGTTCTTCAGTGAGCTAACCACCTGGGTAGTCTGGATTAGAACTCGAAGAATGTCGGCTATGTTCTACTCATATTTTAAAATCTCTATGAGGGGAAGAGTAGGAGTAAATTTGAGATAGAACTGTGTGAGTGTTTTAGCTTACTTGTTAAAATGCCTTTGTTAAAACCTGACAGGGATCCTGTACCTGGTTTGACTAAAGGTATCTTAGATGAAGGAATAAGTTTACAAAAGCTTCACGCTAGCAAGCATGTAAAGCTAGACAGCGCTAAGGATTCCTATGCAAAAGAGTGGTCTAGGTGGGAACAATGACTCAGAATTCTCATTTGCAAATGCAGATTATCTCACTGTAATGCAGGTTCCATTTGAACATGTTGTGAAGCATGTGTCGGATAATATGCGAGTTATTATAAAAAGGATATTATGAAGTGGTTGCACCAGAGAAGCGTAAGCTTGGGACAGTTGTTTTTGTTCTGGTTTCTTTGGTCCCAAATGAAACCAAAATATTGCTTGACAAGATATTTGATCTTGATTCACATGCTAAGACGTTGATTCACATGCTAAACCGTTTCTCGAGGAAAAGAATGTTAAGAGCACTCTTAATAGAACTCATGTGACACTTTCTTCGAAGAGGTCTCATGGTGTCATTGCAATTTTTAGTTTTGGTGTCTTTCGTGGATAGCAAGCCCCGATTGAATTAACTATAATCCTGTTTTCAGATAAGCTTGTTGTGCTAGAAGCTCATTTGGGTTAAATTGAAATTGAAATGATATCTTTGAAGAATGAGTGGCCTCATTTGACGATCTGAACAAGAGCTGGAGCTACTCCAAAAGAATCAAACACATTACCCCAACTAATTTCAGAAGGGCGTAAAATTTTCATTGATTTCAGAGAGCCATTTACATTGATGGGAACGGTTAATTTCAATTTCGCATATCCAGCCTCCCGATTAATACTGTGACCTATCCTTCCATTTTGAAATGAAATCAACACTATCAGGAAAAATTGCGACCGTTTAGTAGGTTCCAAATGGAAATCCAACCAATCTCCAGGTTTCAATGTGAAAATGTGACTGGGAAATCGCACTAGGGAATGCGACTAGTCGTAGGTCACAACCTCAGATTGCAAGGTCAAGTCATGGCAACCTCAAGATGTGACATGTGACTATGTGACCTATCTCCAAGCTGCAAAATCATGTTTTAGAGTCTCATCCATGCAACGAGAGAGTGTGACATAGCCTACAATGTGACAATGCGACCTGGCCTTGCTGATTAAATTGCGATATCACTAGATCTATCACACGCGATGAAACTGGCACACAAATCATGATAGCGACCTCCTTCATGTTGTCGTTTCACCTGCCACTACCTTCGAATATTTATTTATACATCAGTCGTAGATATCGCTCAAAAGGGTCTCTGCATTCAGCATCATATCATATGTCGATCGCGTCTATGGTAAACATTGGTGGACTCCGACCTCAAATTGACATGAAGAGCAATTGCAAAGTCATCGCACAATAGAACTTAGATTGCATTGGAACACACATGTATAATGATAATCCCACACATATGATCACAAGAGATGTACAATGTTATAAATACATCACCAATCATTTGGTAAGAATTATTGTGATGGCTTCCAATTGGAGAGAATTATTAGATAGTTGTATGGTGATAAAAGAAGTTGAGGCCATGGAAAATTCATAGTTTGTTTGACTGGAGCGTTAACTTTCATGGGTATAGTCAGCGCACAATGGAACTTGACATAAACTTCTTGTCATCTTTTCCTAAGGAATATAACTAGTCAAATCAGTTACACCTCACTGGTGGTGTATAGTCATAAACCGCCGAACGATTGCAGGTTGCTTTGGACTTATTGACGTGGTTCACTAAGCCCCGTCCTTTCCGTTATGGTTTTCGTTTACATCCCATCTCACTTAAGTCATTAAGATTTTGCACATCAAGTGGCATGCATACATGGAACATCCAGCAGCTATTGCGTACAACTATCAACATAAAGCATCCATGAGCATCCTGCTCTGGTCCTGCCGACGACCATCTCGCGTTGCATCATTCTCTCAACACTGGTCCTACTCATTTGAAATTTGAAACTCCCGCTTATTTTAAATTTGAAAACCATACATAACGCCTTCCATAAATATGGCAAAGACCGTCTTACTCGTAATTTGCTTTTTCATTTTTCTGCTATTCTGTAACTACCAGCTAAAAAAAATACACGAAATTGCTTTTTCATTTTTCTGCTATTCTGTAACTACCACCTAAAAAAATACACGAAATTAACGTATGTCTTTTTGAGACACAGAGACCTCAGCAAAGACAGTCACCACTCCGCTTGTTAGTGAATGAAGCAATAACAAGTTTATGGACAGGTTTTTCTCGTTTATGGACAGGTTTTTCTCGTTGATATTATAAACAATTTGTTATTGGTAATTTGTTATTATTATTATTATTATTTTTTGGTTTCGTTCAATGTTTTAGCAGTTCTAGCATCAGGAAAGTCCTTGGCCTTGAAATTATGGCCCAATCGGTAGCATTCTAAACAGTAAATTGCTTAATTCTACTTTTAGTTTTTAGTTTATAAATATTTTTTTTTGCTTCAGTTTATTTTGGTATTACAGACAGTTTGTTCCTGCATTTATTTTCGACGGTATTATAAAGAAGAAAATTTCTTATTTCTATTTTGGATTTTCCATTTTCACAGCTATTGGCTACCGTTATTCCCACTTCTGGTTATTTTTCCTTTACAACTATTGGTTATGGTTATTAGAGTTATGGTTATTTTTGAGTTACTTTGTGCTTTTTAATTAAGGATAATAGCAGGTGTGATTAAATGTCGAAGGCCAGATAGCTGCAGAATTTAGATTTGTTTTTTATTTGCAAATTCACTGTTTTAATGTTTATTTATATTTTTATTTGCTAACTAGATATAGGGAGTGTTTGTTTTTAAATTTTGAAGTACACAAACTTAGAAGTAAAGATTTGTGTTTTTAATAATTTATTTTTATGTGGGAAATTAAAACAAACAATTATGATGATATGTAGCTATGTAAAACAAAGTAAGCAAATAAATATAATAATTGTTATGTTCAATTAATTCATAAAAACCCTTGGTATTTATATTTTTATTTGCTAGCTAAATATAGTAAACTAGTTTAAGGAGTTTTTGCTTTTAAATTTTGAAGTACACAAACTTAGAAGTAAAGATTTGTGTTTTTAACAATTTATTTTTATGTTGGAAATTAAAACAAACAATTATGATGATATGTAGCTATACAAAAGTAAGCAAATAAATATAATAATTCTTATGTTGAATTAATTCATAAAAACCCTTGTTCCAATTTAAATAGATATTTTTGTGTTAAAAATTGGTATATGATTTTTTTGTGTAAAAAATTGGTATATTTTTTATCCTCAAAATGTCACGGATGGAATTGACAATTATAATACAATCCATTCTACTTATATTAAATCCACCATTCAACTAATAGTGAAGATACTCATCTTGCCCACAATTTTATTATTTAAATTAACCTTTAGTTCCTAAAAAAAAAACATTATATTATCTTACCTTATGTAATGTTACACTTAAAAAAAACATAATTTTATAAAACTACTTATTATTGTGCTTAAAAGTTACTTATCAATAAATTTTTTGTTACTACATTTCAACCCCTTCATTACTTGTATTTGAAAATCACAAAATTTTATCATATAATATATTTTTAAAATATATTTAAAAAAAAAAAAAAAATTTAAAAAAAAAAATTAAATTAGCTTATTTACTTCTACATATTTTATATTATTATATCTATCAAATTAATAATACAAATTTTATATTTATTTATTAATTTTATTTCAATTAAAAAATATTATAAAATAACACAATGTATTTTATATTTAATTTGAATTTATTTTTTATAATTTGATTGATTTATTTATTATATATATACATCATTTTATAAACATATATTTGATAACTAATATGAATTACTATTCACATAATTTTTTACCAACTGAGATACTTATTCAATGAGCATACATTATAACCATCCATCATGTATGCATTATTTTTAACATGATATTATGTGGAAAATAGTGTATAATAATTTATATGTTTACTTTTAAAAGGATAAAGTGTATCAGATAGTTATTGTTAGCTACTCACCACTTGGGAAGCTAAACCAATAACATTTGTTCAAAATTTTACAATTGCGTATTCTATAATCTACCAAGTAGTCTCTCAAAATGGAAGTACGACTAAAAAATAAAATAAAACATGAGTTGATAGAGTTAAAAACACTACATTATGACTGATTTTCTTCTTGAAAGATATGACTCACATGATCATCATTCAGTTGGAGAGTCCAACAGAGTCTAGAGCCTACTGTCATTTTTCGAATAGGAAGTAAAGTTTTCCAATTTCTTGGCTAGAATCAAGACCTTGCCGAGTCTATCCACCTTGTCTATTAACTTTTCCATGTAGTGGTCATTTCTTGTTGAGAGTATGCTCTATCAGTAAGAACTTGTTGTAGAAATATGGTGATAGAATTGCAACTACTCAAAAAATTTAATCTAAATCAAGAGACACAATTCTACTCTACTAATCTGCAGAAATTAATTCACAATTTATAACAACATTCACAAATATGCATCAATCACATACACAAGTACACAGATGTATCTAAGGGAAGCCAATTGGTAAAAACCCCTTAAGCCTAATTGAATTATTCAAATGAATAGAGAATCTATTACAATTGCTAGCTCTAACTCTAAGTTCAACCTGCAAAAGAATAATTGTTCTCTCTACTCAATGAGAAGCTTTCATCTAGACTTAATCAATTTATTCCCCCACTTGAGCTCTTATTTTCTTGTGCAAATTTTGAGGAAATTGACCCCTATTCTTTATAAATTTCCTCTAAATTTATTGTGTAGTTCCCAATGATTGGTCACTGGTTGCATGAAACACTTGTACACTCCATACTAGTATATAATTGATGTTACATTGCCTTGGAATCTCCACCACAACTGAGCTATTCAAATTCCTTGCATTCATGACTATTTTTGGTTGATTGATTAGTTAATTGGATGATCTCTAAATTAGACTAATGTCCCATTGCACAAATGACCTCCAACTAGTTCTATCAAATGTTGGAACTAGTTTTACTGAGTACAATTGGAAATAACTGAACTGGATTGCTATAAATGAGTAACTAACACATGTAAACTAAACTCCAAGCCCACGAACACAAATTTATCGAGCTAATTGATTGACAAGAACCATGACACACTAGTTAATTTCTTCCAAGTTGTCTGTTGATATGAAAATTTTGAATTTTCTCATTCTGACCAAGGCTAAGTCAAATTAAGCCTTTCTTTCTACGCTTTTCAACACTCTCCCCATGAGTGTTTTAGTATGCTAGTAAATATTAATGGTTTGCATGTAAGAGGAGTTGCATGATCTAGTAGAGTTACCCACGCCAAGTATCCATTCATTGGTTTCACGGTCCAATTTCCTATATGGAATTAAACTTCTCGCTTCTTAGACTTGTTCTTCGACATCAAACATTACTCTTTGGACTACTTCATGGATAATTTCTCTATATTGGGTCATAACCACTTGAGCTATTGATTGGGCATGGGTTTGGCTAAGAGGGGGAAGCAAGATTAGGGGCAAGGGAGGGGCCAGGTTGTTCTCTTTTGCCTCCATGGTGAGCAGAGGAGAGACCACCCCTTGCCATAACCTGGGAGCACTAGGGAGGGGTTGAACGGAGTTTATGGTCCTAGGGAGGGAAGGGGAATAAAATACAAAGTTTAGATGGGGAGGAGAGGCAAAATAGAGATAGTAGGAACTCTAAGAAGGGGCACAAGGAGGGTGACTAGAATTCCAAAGAAGAATATCATGGCTTAACAATGAGCAAGGCACTCCCAACAAAGAGAAACATTAGAGGTAGGGGGTGAAATGGAGGCTGAAAAAGCTCAAATTAAGTCAGAAAAAACACACCTCCTCGAATTAGAAGTTCCTGAGAGGGGATAAATATCCAAAAGATGATTAATCCATAATTCCTACAAAATTTTTGATAGAAAAATGTCTACAATTAAATGGTTGTGCATAACATAAATTACAATTGCAGTGAACCTAAGAGTCCTTATCTAATTTTGCAACGAACTAGAGGTAGTGCACTCTAGACTGAGTATTTTCCAGTTGCAAAATATCATCAATCTTGCATGCAATGAAAATTCTATTATAGGATTGACTTTTAATTTCCTCTTTTCCAAACCTATAATATTTGACAATAGTAGGACTATAAAAGGCTAGGAGTGCCCATGAGAAATAGTGGCATGGAACTCAATAAACTATACCGAGAGCTTCAACCCTCCCTCCTCAATTTCCGTTACTCCATCCTGTGTTATGATATGTTATTTCCTTCTTGTTAATCACCATAAGTAATACTCGAGTGTTCTCTCATTTAGATTTCAGAACAAATTTCCCTTCACTAGACTGCCACACAATGAAGGCTATCATCACAATGCCCTCCCATGAACTAAACAAAATACCAAACAAGCATATTTTTATGCTAAGCCATCCATATCACATTTGATGGGAAGCCTATCACCCATATTAAATAGATGGTTTTCATCCCAATGCAAGGAGGTCGCCTCACCAGATGTGCACCCACCTTGGGGAGCTTTGTCCATTTCTACAATTTGTTTGCACACGGTTCTTAGTACATCAAGAAGAGGATGGAGATTTTTTTTCCAAGATATCTACTGTTATTGTAGACCTTTGTTAGCTAGTTTATTTTCCAACTTATTTCCTATTTTTCGTATATGTGATAGTACAGGGGATACTATTACCTTTAAGACTTTGATTCTTGTTAAACCTACCATTAGTCTTCTTCTATTAGAGAACTTGGGGGGATAGATCCATTTTGTATTTTCTTCATCATTAGGAAATAGTTTTATAATCCCCTTATGTTATCAATTTTTGATAATTAAGATGCTTGGATATTATTAGGCCTTTCTCCAAGGATGAGAGTTTCGCCACATTATTAGTTTCATTTCCTAGAATTCCCATATAAATGTGAGTAATTTACTCATGATAATTTCTAAATACCCCTCTGAAACTAGCAAGGCCAGGATTACCCCTAGAGGGTCTATCAAATTTTAACTTTAAGAAACTAGGAGAAGGTGGTTTCTATTTGTTAGGACTTCAGGGAACGGGCTAGGATTGTGTTGCTTGAAAATTTGTAAAATATTGGTTAAGCCCCAGAAGCGTGAGAATGCGTGATTCCTTGGAATTACATTCCCAATATTGTGTAGACCACTTGAGATTATGAGGATTGTTTCGCTTACCCTTCCCATTATGGAGCTCTAATAATACCCACATTTAATGACTAATGTTTGAAGATTCTTCTATTCCTTTCCTTCGTTAATTCCCATGCTATAAATCTTGGGAAAATTTCCATGTTTAGTTCACTATAGTATTTTTAAAAGGTCCAAAATTCCATTCAACAAGTGTTGAAAGAATATTGGTTCTATTCCAATTTTGATTGTCTAAAAATTATGGCCAAGTGATCCCATATTTCTAATGCAAATCTATAATTGTTAAGTAGATGCTCAATTTGTTTCTATGTTTTCCCAATAGAGGCTACATCTAGATAGACTTTGAAAACCCATTTTTGGAGATTTTACCAAGTTAAGATTTTGTTTTGCATGAAATTTAGAGGAAGAGGGTCACCTTTGGCTAGAATTTGGAGTCCCATAGTTTTTTCCATTTATTTTTACTAGGGTGTCCTTCTATGCTAGTTATTAATCTACAAGGCTCCTTTAAGCTAAAATATCCTTTAGGACATTTCCACTATCGAAGGATATCTTTACCAGATTGGATTTTAATTCTTCTACTTTTTGTTTCATTTGTGATGGCTACTTGTATTTCTGAGCTTATTTGCACTAGCCAATGCATGCACTTTTGCCACTGCCTCCATTGTTGTTGATATTGAGGTTGCGCCCAATACTAGTAGACTAGTATTATACCTTACAATATCAAACATGTTTTTAACTCATTTAACTCTCTTTTTCCGAATTTGGGTCCATTGCTACTAAGAATCCTCCCAAAAGAGGAATAATTTTATGTTTTGATTTCCATGATAAATTCTAGAGATGAAATCCCTTAATTTCACCTCCCTATCCAAATTATCAAACTATCATTTGCTCTTGCCATTTATTTTTGCTTCCATACATTACTCCATAAAGAAGATGGGTTTTTAAGCCACCACCAACAAATTTTGGCTCCTAGTGATTAATTGAGGATTTTAGGATCTCTCATTCCCAAACCACCAAGGTGGTTAGCATATGGTTAGGATAGCATAATTTTTCTAAAGTCATAAGGACACATTTTTATTGTTATTTAGCTCCCCCTAAAATAAGGATGTTTGTACATTTCATATTTTTCCCATAATGATTTTAGGGGTCACCAAGGATGAGAATATGTACATAAGGATGTCTTACATAACTAATTTGGATATTTTTGAATACACATCATTTAATCATATAAATATTATTTTAAAATAATTAAATTATAACAAATTTTAAATAAAACTTATTTAAAAAATATATGGAAATAAGAATAAAAAAATTATTTACCATTATATCTTTTAATTTTTTTTAATTAAAATTCAGTAATGAACTTTTTTTTCAAAATAATTGGTTTTCACCATTTAAAATGTATTTTAAAATACATAAATAAATTATGGCCCTCAAAAATCCCTAAAAGATTAAGATTATGAAAGTTACAAAACTCACAATTACCATTGTAAAAAATCCCACCAAATTTTAAAACAAAATTGAAGAAACCCTCTTGAAAAAGGATGGTCTCTCAAGGTTTTTTGGATGGTCTCTCAAGGTCTCTTGGGTATTCTCGGGGGTCGCTAAGTAGACTTCAAAATTTAGAATTTAAATTTCACATTGCCCGATGCAAGACTGAGTCTTAAAAAGAAAATTCATAATGGATGGTCCATGGATGACCATGTGATGGTCATTGTCAAATGCTTTAACGATATTTATGTTGATGGTCATCAGAAAACTGGGGAGGTTGTATGCTCCATGTATGTGTCATCCGGTTCGCATAGTTTTTTTTATAGTAATTAACGCATATCTCTATCAATGTTCGTTTAAGTACACGGAGACAGAGAGGTGGGCTAGAGAAGCCATGTAAGCAAGTTCGGATAACCTGCAATCGAGATAAGGGTTGGCGTCATAAACCACTAAAGCTTGGAAAATCCAACCAATCATTTCCACTGGTGGATTATTTTATGAAGTTGAGAGTTATAAAGCTCATGGGCTGCAATCTATGCTTACTCTAAAGTTTGTGACTTATCGGTGCGACTAGCATGAGGTCGCAAGTCAAACTTGTGGTATCTATGCTCTGTCATCCATTGTGCGATGTGAAAGAAATGCTCCTTACTAATACTTCTCACCCTATTTAAATGTGATAGGATTGGTAGCAAGGATTGTGACTTGTCTTTAGAACAAAGTTACTAATCAAACAAGAACTATTATCTCAAACCTAGAACTCTAGCTAAAAAACTCCAAAAAAACATGAAAAAACAGTTTGAAAACAAAAAGTGCTATATGTTGGAATAACTATTTTTTTCATCATAAAGATTTTTAAGAATGGAAGTATAAAAACCAATTTTTTTTGTGCAAAATATACCTTAAAAATGAAACGTGTTAGATTGGAATAACATCTTTTTTTTTTTTTTTTTTCAACATTTTTTAATAATGGCCTCAAAATAAAACATCATGACTCCGAAAAACCTTAAAATTTCAAAGACAAACATGACATTAAAGATAAAATATCACATCTTTGAAAAAGTCTTAAAATTCCAACAATTTTCAGGCATGGCATTAAAGATAAAATATCTTGTCTCTAAAAAGCCTTAAAATTCCAACGATTTTCAAGCATGGCATTAAAGATAAAATATCACTTCTATGAAAATCCTTAAAATTCCAACAATTTTCAGCCATGATGTTAATATTCTTTTTAAAAATTATTACAATTTAATTTATATTAATTTATTTTTATTTTAAGTTTATCATATTAATAACAATTTATTAAATTATAATGTTTTTTTTTATATAATGTATTGAAGTAACTGGATAGGATACACTTCAATTATGATAAATGAACAACTTTACAAAACAAATGAATTTATAAGTGATTTTGGAGTTTTTGATACTCTCTACATTAAAACATTTGTTTCTTTTGGAAATTGTGTAAATAAATTATTTTTAAATAATTTTAAGATTTTGAAATTTGCAAATTATTTTTTAAAAACTATATTTCATTATTTATTTACTTTTATGGTCAACAAACTTGCATTATATTATTGAAAGGTACAAAATCCATCTCCAAAGACCTTTTCTTCTCATGCCAGCCAGATTTAGAGAGCATAGGGCCTCAAGGGAAATAGTTACACCTAGTACCAGAATTTATTTTTGCTTCGCCTACTTGCCATACCATACATATACCAAAATTAAGCCACATCTACAATAAGAAACAACCTCTCAAGGAGGCAGATTGGGAAAAAATATAGGAGGGGCAGCAAATAGAGTTGCGTGATCATGCGTGTGGAAGTCAATGTGTTCTATCCTTACCTCCAAAGTGTGAAGGTGAATGTTGGTGCATTGATGTTGTCGTCGAAGGCTTTCCAACTTGTCCAGGATCTCATTCTGGACATGTTGTACATCATTGATGCACCACTAGTTTGTTCTGGTCCTCATAGCATTGGTTCCTCATAATATCTATATTCAGTTGGACATGATGTCACTGGTCTGCAATCGTATCCAAGCTAACTAGAGCTAAAACCTGCTCCAGATAGAGAGCAAGAGAAATGGCTGCATCCTCCTCTGTATCTCGACCAGGGGCATCATCAAAGGATGATTGGTTGCCCTCATTATGTTGTTGATTCAATTTTGGATGAGGAGCATCTCCCCCTTAGCGCGGATGACCCCTCTAGTGTGGCATTGAGGCCAGCTAAAGGGAATTGGAGAAGACCAATGACAGACAGAAAATCCCACACTGACCAAAGCATCACTTTCCAAGGGTCCTGCAATATAACCTCCCTTTTGATAGAAAAAACTAAATTGAACCAAAATGAGCAATGAAGAGGAAATCACAGAACCAATTACCAAACCCTGCCGACCCTGGACTAGAGGCACGACACTTCAGCTTCCCGAGGCCCTCTGTGCCACCCCAAATCAAATTCGCATGAATTTCACCCTTCCCAATGAGAGTTGTGCAACCCACCAAGCATGTAGGATAGCAAGAGGTGGTCATCACAGACCCACCCCTTCCAATATTAATGGAACTAACTTGAAGCAGCTCCCACCTTAAAACCAAACTGTAGACAAAACAAGAATAAGGAGCTAGTGACGTGGCCCAAAGCACAATTCATCCTCCATGGGCAAAACTCGACACAAAAACAACAAACTCAGAAGACCTCGAAGAAGCCATAATGTCGCAACCACCCTCAGCATGATAGGATCCCACAGGCATCCCCAGGATGAGACCTCGCATTGCTCCCAACTCATACATACCTCACATCCCTCGCCTGCCCAGGGCCATGGCCATTGTCAGACAAACCACAGTTCGAAACCCAAATTCTCTACAGACCCCCACCTCATCACCCAGCATAATACACTGAAAGCCTTCTCAGGCCAAGATGGAGATTTAATGATGTAGCCAGCGAGAAGGACACCCACCTTCTAGGCACTAATGATGCCCATAGTCATTAAGGAGCATTTAGTGGGCGCGTGGAAGCTAGTTGGGCTTCGTACACTACCCATTTTCCACACGTTATTACGATTATGTCACCCCCATCGGGGAAGCTATATTTCATTATTCATAAATAAATA